>VZRS01001587.1:275882-491806 GCA_013398055.1 Ifrita kowaldi
TTTTTTTGCTTTAGAGCATGCCTTATTTTCCATGTAGCCTTAAGTACAACAAAGCAGGGGCTTCAAAGTGCTCCAGAAAGGTTTACTGTGTTGTCAGTTGAGATTGGGCTGTGGCACCTTATTTCTTCTTACCTCTGTATGGAAGTGACCTATTCATTAGAATTAATGATGAATTAATATTACCAGAAACTGAATTTTGAGGGCCATTCACTATTGTGGCAGATCATATTGTGAAGGAGCAATATTTTATGACCTCTTGGACCAACCAAAGCCAACTGACTTAATTCAGCGGGGAGTAACTGCAATTACTTTTTATTTTTTAAACAGTCGATTACAGTCCCAATCAAACTGATGGAAAATCAGTTTGGGGCAATGTGGGGGAAAGTGCTCTTTGTTTTCTTGTAATATATGTTATCAGACTGTTATGAGCTGGCAGTGCTGCCTTTTATCAATGTTTGCCAGATTCGTGCAAATGGGAAGACCAAAGTTGTGTAGTGTATCTCCAATTAAAATGATGAAAAAGGACAGGGGACATAATTTTAAAGCTGAAATAAAGTAGAAAATGAGAAGTGTGTGTCAAACATGAAAATTTTGCTTACTATAGAAGCAAATTACTTACTATGTAGAAAATGGAAAAAAATAAAAGAAAAAATAAAAGAGAAGTGTATTGTTCAGGGTAAGGGCTCACTTTTCACCAAGTGGAATAGCCTTTTCTGCTGCTTTGAACACAGTGCTGAACACACTGTAGTGTAGGCAGACTGGGGTGGAGAGCTGGATGCCCAGTATGCCTTGGCATGAGGATCCTTGGGGCTTCTCAAATAATCACAGGACCTGTTGGTGACCTTCAGCTCTGGGAGCTACGTCTGTGCAAGAAACCCCATAGTTTGGCATATCTGACTCTAGAAATTATGCCAAACCGACCACACTAACAGAGTTGAGGTACCCTTTGTTCTCCTGGTTTGGATATTTGCTCTTTTAAAACCAAAGATTCCTTAATATAAATAATTTCTTACCGGTCTAAAGCAATTTCTTCAGACCACTCTGAGCAACCTAATCCAACTTTATACTGTCCAAATCCTGAGTACAAAAATTTATCATCTTAAACTTTTACACCTTGTATCCTTCAGAATTATTTTCAGGTTCCTCTTCTCTGGTTGATAAACCATTCTCACTTTCCAAAATATGGGTTGTCTCTTTTTTCCCCTCATTTTCTCATTCTTGTTTCCTTGTTTTATAGATCTTGTGTGTTCTTCTCTACGCAAAGGCTTCTACTTCAATTTTTAAAAGCCATCTTAAACTAATCTTCACCACCCCATGTTGATGTTAGTCCATGCAGCACTTCCTGTCAGTGTGGACATGTCAGCATGAATTCAGTTTTGATAAAACCTAAAAATGCTAACCACCTGCCACACAGACACACACCATCCAACCTCGTCTTCCCAAACCTGCACAAACACTTCAGTTTCATCTTTTTCCTTGTTTAGGTGTCCTTTCTGCTATGTAGAATTGCAACAGTCTTTTTAGGATCCTTTGCTACGTCCAAGCGTCTGTGCCCGCAGCCAAATGCTTCCAACATTTGTTTCCAGAGACTAGGCAATTAATATTGCCAGCCTTGTTTCTAGTTATTTTTCCACTCGAGCTAAGCTCTGTGTCATTCTGCTGTTGGCCGAGTTTTATAACGAGCCCGTGGTGTAATTGCTTTCTGTATCTCCTACTTACTTTTGACCTTAAAATCCTTCTGAGTTCTATGCAACCTCCTCTGCGGCTGTCCCATTTTGGAGCATGTCTTTGTCATTGTGTGCAATTTCCTTGAGGCTTTGCCTGCTAATGCTTCAGAATCTCCTTCTTATCCAAGGCAAATCTACCCTGCTGTAGGAAGTACTGTAGAGGATTTACAAGGTAATATTCCTGCTTTCAATTTCAGAGAGAAATTAACGAGGTGCTGATAACTTTGCAAGACTTAAAAATCGTGTCCTTGACCCATCCAGCTGCTAAAAGCGTTCCTGTAGTGGGAATGCAGTTGCTTGTGCACTCTAAGTCAGGTTATTCTGCATTCTAAGTCAGGTTCTTGGCTATCCCCCTGAAATTCTCAGTGGTGTTCCATCACTTACAGCACAGGGTTCAAGGTCAGTAGGGCAGCTTTGCCCCCTCCCTTTAAAGAGTGCTGTCTGTATTGCTGCTCACCAAAAATGTTGCTTATTATTCCCAAGTGCTTGTAGATTGTGTGTTTTCCACACAAGAAAAAAGAGAGCTCTGATAAACTTGACCTCTAACTTACAATTTACTTCTGCATATTAAAAAAAAATCAAAGACTTATTCAACAGGAATTAGGAAGCTAATTCTCAATAAATTCCCACATGGGAAATTGAATGAAGGCTTCGAAATTATTTAGATTCTGATGTACGTGGCAGAGGAAGCAGCTTGAACTTCTTTTCAGTGATTGAGGAAAGCACTGCATGACTTCCACAGGGATACGGTGAGGACTGAGCTGTATGACACCAGTATGAAGCACTTTGCAGAGCTTATAATTTAAAACTCATGTACCATATTTGTTAAATAGTATTGCTCTTGCCTGAAAGCGTTTTTCTGTCAAATAGCTACCTCTGTTTTGTTTTGAATTTTATTGTTTTCTATAGCACACATCTGGTACAGTAGAAATTATATTCCTTTAATAAAATACTTTTTCAAGAGCTCTTTTTCAGGGCAAACCATTACTGTCAGCAACTACTCTGGCAAAAACATGGGGTTTGGGTTGACACCAACACCAAAGGCACAGGTTTTAGACAGCCTTGTCGGATTTACTTTAAATAGTGATTGAATCAGGTTATTTCTTCACTTGTGCACTGTTATAGAAGGCTTTCCCTGCACTGTGCTGATTGTTCTTCAATATAGTGAAGCCATGAACATTCATGACTTGCACAGTAGTGTTTTGGTATCTTGTCTAGAGAAATGAACAGACCTCCCCACCACATTTGGAAGCACTGGGCTTTTCCCCCTTTTTTCTTTTTTTTTTCTCCAAGGGTTGTATTCATCTGTTTTACTTTATAGACATTGAGTTTTCTGAATCATGGAGAACAGTTGCCAGCTTTTTATAAACATCAATCCATATGGTATTTGTTGTGTCTTAGATCAGGCTGACTAAATATGATTTTCTGTTGGGAATAACAGTAATGAATTTTGTCTATTGAATGTAATTGGAGTTTTTCTGATCATCCCTGGTTTGGTGTGCCATTTGTGCTGATGGATCAAGGCCACAAAGATACATAATAAATTTCCTTTGGACAAGGCAAAGATATTCCAAGCTTGAACCAGCAGCATGTCTGCCATCCTTGGTGAACTTCACATGAGGATAAGATTGCAGAAGATTGGCACAAGTCTAAATTTTTCACAAGGCAATGAAGTTTTTATGACTCTGCTTTATCTAGCAAGGAATACAAGCAGTAGAATAAATGAGACAAACTCAGCAGCTTCTCTTATTCAGATCAGTGACCAGTTATTATGATGCCTTTATAATAGAACAAAATTACACTAAAGGGGGAGATTTTATCAAAATATTTGCATTGAAATGCTTTTTAATAAAGAAGCCAAATAATCGGATTTTCTTCAGCTGAAGAAAATTCCAAAGTGTCGAAGTTTCCCTATGCAGTGTTCTTGCTCAGAGATGCTAAGATAATTTTAGTTAGATAATTGTTGTCGGTACATTAAATGCCATGGACAACCTGATTATTTTTAGGATGTTAAACATCTTAAGAGTGCCTAACTAAATTTACTGCCACACCAGAAAATAAAGCTATGAGATGATCTGTCTGGATATTGTCTTAGTTTAAATGTGCTCTCAAGTCTCACAGCTGAGGTTTTTTTGTGTCCCTGCCCCTTTCTTCTCTAAATGCCTGTCTTTCAGGAGGCTGTGGTTTGGGAAGTGTGGGCTAATGCTTTTGACACCTCAGATCTATATCAAAACCATGATGATTGCAATTTGTTATTATTTCATGCCAGATGAGCTGTTCAGAGGCTCATTTCTTAGAGATCTCTAGATTACATGTGACACAAGTTGATTTCCCTTTTTTATAAAGTCTGTTGTCTGGGAACTTGGGATCCTTTCATTCCTTTAGGCAATTTCTCCACGTCAGGGCTGGGACATGTGTGTGGACTGTTTGAAAGGGCATTGACTGCTGTTACTGTTTCTGTTTCAGATGGGGCATTTTAATTGCTGGTATCAAGGCAGTTACAGCTGTCAGTGAAGCAGCTGCTCTCAAACAATGAAAGATACCATCTACATCAACATTTATCAACAATCAGACCACTATCAATATAATATTTCTTTCAAGAACATCTTGCTTTCTTTTTACTTATTGCCTTCCACAACTATTCTATTATGAAAGGGGGAAGAAATATCCCATAGAATTTTACTGACCTCTTTCCTTAATAATTTAGAAATGGAGAGGTTGGTGTTGTATTGTATGACAGAATTTTTGTCTTCCAATCACGTCTTTTATCTGTTCTTGTTATTCCCAGGGATCACACTTTCCCTTTTCCCTCTCTCTCAACATTCTTCCTTTCTAGTTTTGTATTCCAGGCTTTTCTTCTAAACAGGCTTTCCAAACCCTCGCCAGGTCTCATTTTCTCTCACATTTCATCTTCACTCCCTCTCTCTTGCTCCTGTCCTGTTTGTCTTTTACTTGGATATATTTCTTCATCACAAATTCTGGGTCCAAAAGCTGGGGGAGTGTCATGGTTTAACTGTGAAGAAAATTAACTCCACCCCAGCCCAAACCAGCACAGGGAGGCACTGAGCAGCTGATTTTCTGTGCCCAGCTCTGGTACTGCGTGTTGCAGCTCAGGGTGTGCACTGGACACCTTCCCTTGTGCAATTCAGCTGCTGCTTGTGTAGGAAAATCCCTGCCAAGAGGGCACAAACATCAGCTTCTTAGAGCTTGCAAACTGGCCTCAGTGAGGTGAATTTTCACAGCGAGGGCCATATAAATAAAGCAAGTGATTCTATAGGTCTTCAGCAACACTTTCAACAAGTGATCTGAAGAACTCTTAATAACACTAAGACCCTGCTGAAGGAGGTGGCACTATACAGGGGGACACAGTCAAGCATTAAAGAGGTGCTCTAGCAGATCATTAATGAGGTTGGTATTCAATAGATGTGTGACTGAGTGGCGCTGCATTTATGTTATTTTTTACTAGAAGAGTGCATGCTTTGATGGAGAGAGATAGTGTCGATGTCTGGATTTTCAGAGTCAAAGGAATTGATTCCAGTGCAGATGTTAATGTGTATCTCCTGTGCCTGTCTGAGTGGCCTAACACTGTTTAGAGAGCGGGCACTAATTCACTGAATTTCAGCATGCGCACAAAATCTAGATTTTGCATTTGTTGCAATACAGAAACATTTGTAGGGGCAAAGTTAAGAGGAAGAAATAATTGTTCATAGGCTGGGACTATTCTAGCTCTGCATCTGCTCCTGAGTCCTCATCACGAGCAGCACTTGGCAGATACATTTCTACCCTCCGTGGGACAGGCACTGCATGTACTCTTTCCATCTTCTCTTCTCCGTGCTCCTCTCAGCTCTCCTCAGTGCATTAATACTCCCCATTCCTGAGATATGGATGCCTGATTTGTGTCCATCTAACTGAATTGTGAATGTTTTTTTCCGCAAATTAATCACTACCCAATCCCAATTTCATGTGCCTTTGATGCCTGGTTTTAATTGCCTTAAAGTAGAAAGCTTCAATGAGCAGAAAAATTAAAATTGCAAAATCCTGATGGCTTTTTGTAGTTGAGTTATTTGCCTCCAACATCAACCTGAAGAGTATGTTTTTTGATTGGGTTTTTTCTTTTTTTTTTTCCCCTAAGTGAGTGAATGTCTTATTAGTTTTCCATTTCTGACAGAGCCGCAGGCTTAACTGCAATGGATAGACAACATTTAACTCCAGAACACAAAATGAGTTCTGCATTCCTAGATTCTCAAAGAGATCTTGCAAGTCAGTGAAACAAGCTCTCCCCTTCTTTTGAGGCAGGACTTGACTTAGGAGCAAAACTGCTATTTCCAAAGATTGAAACCCCTAATACATAACAGAGTTTCAGGGATTTCATGAAGGGTATAAAAGTGGGCGTGAAGCACGTTGTATCCAACTGAAAAACCAGAAATAATTTGGGACAATTACACGATTTCTTTTATCCAGAAGAAATGTGTCTTCCATGAAATCAGGAATTTTCCCATGAAAAAGCTTGATGTTTTTCCCATGTTGGTTTCTTGGACTGACCCCAAATGCCTTCTTAGCTCTCTGCTCAGGATTACAGTGGCTGTCATTTTGCTGCCCGAGTTCACAGACAGCAAAGTTTGTCATTTTTCACAGGGATTGTTCTTTATTCCTGTGAGACAGCACGTCTTCTCCAGCCACTCTGTGGCATGTCATGGAAGTGACATGACTTGCAGAACATCATCAGAATTCTGCTGGGAAAACTCTTTACAAGAGGAGTCATAGCAATGGAGTGACTTTCTATCAGTGCTGTACAGCAGCAGAGCTTCACGAGAGAGTGCAGTGGAATGATGAATCTACTCAGAAAAATACTGCAGGTCACATATATAAAGCAAAGTAAAGCATGCTGATAAATTAATATCCTTATTTTTGGTTGCCTTAAAAATGAAAAAAAAAGAAGTGCTGCTTCTTTACAAATTGTTTGGGTTTGTAGAACTTAATGAAGTGTAATAGCAGGGCCGAAGGGTCCCATGTTTGCTCAAACTGAAGAGTGAAGTTACTTTGTGGAGAAAAATCCCCCTGGTGTAGAACAACTTAATTAATTATTGAGTGGAAAAGAAGCTGTCTGTCACATTGCTAGGTTTCAAATCTGAAATTTGTTGCCTTTTACCCACTTGGGTTTTTTTTATAGAACAGATAGAACTGTTTCTCCCAGTATTGACTTTTTCGTAATCACTTCTGCTTGTAGTCTTCTGTAATAATTTACACCACGATCATGCTCAGCTATTATCTGCTGACTGATAACAGAGTTTGTTTTACAAAGAGCATTCATTGTAACATAACTGTTCAGCACTGGCACAGCAAGTCATGGTAATAAATTCTGCAGGTTAATGTCATTCTTTACTCAGCTTTTCCTCAGTTATCCATCAGAAAGTATTTTATTTTCTGTTCCCTGCCTGTGATAGCCCTAGTGAGAGTTGTTTGGGTTAGTGGTTTTTTTCGGCATGTAGGTGTAAAAGTGATTTTGATGCCTTTTTTCCTCTGAAATGTATTTTACACACCCTATTGGAAGGTTCAGGATGTTCTTGAGGGGCAAAGGCAGCCTATGCTGGCTGTCTTTTTATACAGTTACCCTTCTTGACCATAGTAGTTATTTAGAGTTGTAGATCCACAGGTTGCCTTTGGAAGGAAGAAACTTTGGCAGTGATACCAAAGGTTTTGATCATCCTGTTGGTTTGAAAGTCTTGTGTTCCTGAAAATGGGGGACATCAAACACCGCAAAAACCTACTGTTCACAGCTCATGTAGACCAGAAGCCTCTTAATCTTCTTTCTGGGCCACTCTCAGGTGTTACTAAGCTCTGTCTGATGTTTGCTCTTTTCTGGATGTGATATTCCTGGGTTTCTTCCTTGTTGTGTCTCTCCCTCATATATGCATCATATCATATGCAGGAACTAGACTTTTCTCTCCCACTCCCTAAAAAGTTGCTTTTTTTTCTCTTTTTGCTTGACTTTATGAAGAATGAGGGGGTTTTGGTTTATGTGCTGGGCATTGCTTGTGTAGGTAGTTTGTGTGTGTGTGAGAAAGAGAGACTTGCTGAGTGGGATACTGCATATCCTTCATCCTGGAATGACTGCTGAAGGGTGGCTTTGTGGATCCCTATTCCCTCTTGGAAAAGCCATCATTGTTATGCCAGTCTCATCCATCTTTTAGGGAATGCAGGTATAAAATAATTTGATGCATAAGCTCAATATGTTTTTCTACCACAGAAGGAGAAGGAAGGGAGGGAGTGCTCCTCCAGCTCATTAATCAGAATGAGAATGAGGAATGGTAACAACTTCCCAGTCATTTACTATTTTCTCCAAAGTAAATCTGTCTAAATATTAGTGCACTGGTGATAGTAAAGAAAAAAAGGGGGGGGGGGGAGGGGGGGGGCAGGAAAAGAACCTTGTCATTAGCTTGTCACACACTGTACATGGTAGACCAAAGATATATGTACTGTGGCATCTCTGTAATGAAAACTTGAGCAATAAAAATAGTTTCTGCTATGTTCTGGAACAGGAACTCTCTNTTTGTCAAAAATTTAGTGTATTGGTGATAGTAAAGAAAAAAAGGGGGGGGGGTGAGGGGGTGGGCAGGAAAAGAACCTTGTCATTAGCTTGTCACACACTGTACATGGTAGACCAAAGATATATGTACTGTGGCATCTCTGTAATGAAAACTTGAGCAATAAAAATAGTTTCTGCTATGTTCTGGAACAGGAACTCTCTGAGGAAACACATTAACAGTATTTCACATTACAAATTATTATTGCATATTCAGCTATTGTTTCAAATGAGAATTGTGTGTATTACATGGCAAGGGAAGGAAGATAGAGTTAGTGTTTCTTCTGTAAGCAGAATTAAGGTTTTATGCATCTGGCTATGTCAGTTCTGGCCTATAAATTTAAGTTAATACTTTAACAGAATAATGGGTTTGTTGTACCTAGGATGCTTGATGGACTTATACATGTAGTTCAGGATCCACTGGTAGTGGCTGAATATGTGAATCTCTTCACTTTCACTGTGCCTAAACAGAAGTATTGTAGTGTGAAAATGAGACTTGTTGGATATATCTAGTAAGGAGTCATCTCCCATGTTGAATGTAAAGACCTCATGTTGCAGTGATTGAATATTACCAAATAACAGTATTTTGTTCAAATAGTGTTTTTTCTGCTATGTCTAAAATTTTTTAATTAATTAAATGCTTTGTTTCATGTACTCCCCTTTCTCCACTTAGAAGGGTGTGTGTTTGGAAAACTGGTCATCTTCATTACCTGCTTACTTTCCAATTAGTTGCATGACCTTGCACAGGAGGTCACAGCTGTCGTCACAATTTGGAAGAAATTTTTAAAAATCGCTGAGGGTTTCTATATTAATATGTTGCCAGCAGAAAGCTAGTTGTTATAATGCTGATTTTGCTCCTCCTCCAGCCTCCTTTTCAGAGGAAGAATGTTCATACCTCTTCTACTCTTTATGATGCCAGGAAACAGCTCCCAGTCCTTCTCTCTGAGTTGTGTGTTGTTGGTTTTGAATGCGTAGTTCAGCTTCCATTTTCTGATTTGAGAATGAAGTGATTGATGCATATTTGCACTTTGAAATTTAACTCCAAGTATGTGTAAAAGTGTGAGAGAGAAAAATAGTTTTCTAGGGTATATAAATTGACAAGTCTTAGAGAAAACAGTTGTTCCAGGCATGGTGTGCAGTTGGAGTTCGTAGTTCTTTGTTTGCCCTATCAAGCATCAGAAAACTGAATCTAGGGGAAACTGGGTCTTATTTCCTATTTCTACATTAGCTTATATAAAAGGCAGGAGACAGAAGTGGTATTTTATTTTAAGGTCCTTCAGTTTGCTGTGAAGCTGGCCTGAGACTAAATGGGGTGGAAGTAGCACCTGTGCACTTTGACAAATTACTCTGAACTCAGAGAAGACCCAGGCTGGTGTTAGCAGAAACCAAGAGAAGCAAACCCAAGTATGTAGATAACATTGATTTCATTCTGCTATTGTAATTACTGCTTTCTGGAGACACAGCAGTGTCTTACCCTTCTCACCTTTGTTGTGGCCTGGCAGGGTGGGATGCTGGACACAGCTGCCTTGGAGAAGGCTCCAAAGGAGCACTGCATGAAGCTTACACTTTTAATCTCATGTACTGCTCATATTTGTGCCTTAATGATGCTGCATCGAGACAGTAGGATGTCTAATCCATATCAGTGATGCATTTATATTTACATTAAACTCATGCTAACAGTATCATTAACTTCTCAGTGGTATTATATCATAGCCTTATGAGTGTACTTTCAAAATTCTTCTTGTTGAAAGAGATTTGTGAAATACTTGATTGCTAGCCAGAAATTGTTCTAGCAAACCAGTGAAATGCTCTCTAATTAAATAAAATTACTTAATTTTCCTTTTTCTTCCACTGAGATTGCAAGCCACAGCGGCACCCACAGATATCCTGCTTCTGTAGTCAAAATGACAGTGAGCTTTCTTCCTCTTCACAAGTGCCTGGCAGAGGATCTGAGCCACTCAATTTACTTGCAATCCCACATGCTGTCAGGATACAAGCCTGAAAAGTTCTGGGAGGTGAGAGTGAGGCACTGCTGCCGAGTGAGTAACTGAAGTGTTGATTTGCCATGAAGTTGCCCATCTGAGGCAGGTTAATCTTGCAGCTCAGGTGTGAATGAGGGCATCTTAATTAACACTGCACTGAAGACATACTGTGACAAAACTATGTAATTTTGTACAGGAAACATGACTGGCCAATATATAATTTACAGTATGTTACACAGGTGCTTATCAGTGTCCAGCTGACCAGAAATAAAGCAGCTCAACTCAGAAGATAATATAAAAGGGTTTTTTTTATTTCCTCCTTTATTTCCTTCTGTATTTCTAGTGTTTAGAAGTTATGTTTTTCCCGTGGTGTTCATAATTCTGAAGAAAAAAGGGAGATCAAAGTGGGCTTGTTGTGAATACTCTGTTGCATCTTAATATTTCTCTTCCATAACCATTTGCAGTAGTAAATGTGTTTATAATGATATTTGCAGGAAACACACATGGAGCAGGTACAGTCTGAATCAAACCAAACCGACTTTAAGATATCAAATGGCTGCAGAAAACATCCTTGTTGCTTTCTTACATAAATGAAAACCTGTCAAATATGGGTGCCATAATGCCGGGTTCAGCCATGTGTACAAAACAAAGAGCTGGCAACTGGAAGAGTGTCATCAGGTGTGCATAGCAGCAATTAAGTGGAGCATGAGAATCTTAATGTTTAGATAAAAGGGTATCTTATGGCGTGTGTCTTCAGCAAAGTAACATCAAGATTTTTCAGTGCCCATTTCAAGCCCCCTTGATCAGGAATCTGTCCACGGAGTTTAGTAGTCTTTCAGTCCTGCCTTAAATCAGCAGCCAGGACTACAGCCATGTTTTAGATGTCATTTGTGTTTCTAATATGCTTTGAAATATTTCAAATCAGGGGCTGCACCTATGGAGTATTTTTACACCTTTCTGTTTTAACATATACGATGTGTGGCACCTAAGTTTGGTGAAAGAAATATGTGGGAGTATCTCAGCAAGTAAATGTCACTCCTCGACCCTTTTTTTTTTTTTTTTTTGATTAAGGAAAAGGAAAATTATGCCCAGATCTCCCTTGCAATTTTTATCTTCCGACTGAAATTTCAGAAAGGAAATTTCAATACATCGGTTTCAAGCAGCAACAGTCAGACAAGTAAATTGAGGATATAAATGTTGATTTTAAGTACTCTGAATGCTCACTACTAACAGACTTTGTCTTGGATATTGGGGTAGAGAGTGTGAGCAGTTCCCTAAGGCAGAAAGACAAACTGCTAGAGGAACAAAGAAGTTATGCTAATAATATATGGCATGGTTTAGCCATATATAATTTAATGCTTTGCCCTTCAGCAGCATCTTCCAAGTAAAAATTTGCTAGACTTTATCAAATAATAAAGTCTTTTCTGTTGTCCCACAGTTAACTGATTGGAAGAAATGTTAAGAGACTCATCACAACTCTGTATTCAGGACCCTGCAGTCTTGTGCTACAGTTGTGTGTGGTGTTGTTAGAATTCTTAAAAAAATTGAGCTTATGTCCTGCTGAATGCTTGCTCTGAACCTTGAAGAATTTTTTTCATCACACTGTTTATACTGATCCGCTTTTTGGGGTTGTTTTGCTGCTGTTGTTGTTCTCTGTGAGCACTGTTTCTTTATCACATAATTGGGCCATAATAGGGATCCCATCCCTCAGCTGTCTAAGTGCTAAAAGCAAAATTTTAGCAAGGGATTTTCGTGGCTTTAGCCTGATAAAATAGAGTAATAGGTGGAATCAAATCAGTGTTCAGGTTACACTGTGGCCCAGAGCAGGTAAGATATCTTAAAACGCCTCCCAGGGTTCACTGGGATATAGTAACAGAGACATTTGTCTGTGTGACATGAAACCTGCTCTAATTGTGTGTGTTGAGCAAAGCTTGACATTTGGAGAGGTAGCAAAATTTTCAATTCCTATAGAGGGAGTGTAGTACTCTATACCACTGCCACCACTGAGGCTGGAGGTGTTTTCTGCCTTCATACAGGCTAGAAAAGGCTGAAAGACACAACCTGTGACAACTTCAAATTTTGTTGTTCTTATTGTCATTTATCTTTCTTGCTATAATGAGTGTAATCCTGTCAACAGACTATCAGTGGTGGTGGTGGTAGTGGTGGGCTTTTGCCAAGCCTAGCACTAGTTGCCAGCACCAGTCAGTGTGTAACATGGACAGAGTATTTTCCTGTTAGTTGGAAAGGTTCGCTTGACCTGCTGGGCAGAATGTGCCTGGCCTTGCACTGTTCATAACGTTTGCTATTGCCTTGTATCAGAAGAAGGTAATTGTCAGATATTAATACCTGACAATTTTGCAGCATAGGGAGAAGTAGGTCAGGCTGGAGACTACTGCTTAGCTCTGTGTCCCTGTTGTTCCCTTTTGTATTCCTCCTTCTCCTATCACAGGGAGTCTTTTTTTTTTCGCTTCTCAGAATAGCAAAATAAATTAGTATCTAAATTTAAGAGCCCAATCCAAAACATTCTGAGAGTAGAGTCTCCTGCTATGAAGATTCTAAGATTAACCCAAATCTCTACTTATTATAACAGCTACCAACATTCATCTCTCTCAGAAATTGTCAACGTAAGTGTGAGATCAAACCAGGTTTCCTTGAGTAGGACAAGTGTCAGGAAAGCCCTGTTCCGGAAAGATAAGCAATGCTAGAGGTGCAGAGGTACAGTTGTAAAGAATGAAAGTTTGGAATCTGCTGAGCTCTCTTTTTATTCTTTAGCTCGTCACACACCATTATCCACTTTCTAGTTCAGTGTAATACTTCAGCATAAGTTGAATCTTCACAGTGCAGAGTGCTGGTGTTGAAAACTTTCGTGTCTTTAAGTTACACACAGTTTCATCAAATCTCAAGTGGTCTTTGAAAATTCATTCATTTCTTGCTCCTGACTGAATCAGCGGAGATATGTTCACTTGGAATCTGCTGAATTAAGTACCCTTCCTTTTTACCATTTCCTTTGTCGTTTCTAGTGTGTAGTTTACAGGTCTCCCCCGTGGCATTCCATCAGAAATGCACACAGCAACTGGCAGGGCATTCAGCCTTCTGTATCGCACTCTGCAGGCTGCTCACATCTTGTGACGGGTCCAAGCACACAGGTGAAGGTTTGGGTTGATGTGTAATATGGTTTGCCTTGTTTTCCCATGTGTACTCGGAGAGTTGGCCAAACATGACAGCTGCCCCAAACATAAAAGCTGATTTTTGGCTTCGAGAACTCTTAAGAACGCAGGATAGATCAGACCTTCCTTGGGCTAATATTCTGTTTCCAGGAGTGGAATAGGCTGTTCAAAAAACTTTACATTAAGTTGATGCTGGATTATCTGCTTTTCTACGTCTTAGATTTTATCCTATTTTTTTTTTATCCAGTATTTTCTATTGCTAGAAACTACTTTAGGCTTTGAAAGAATAGATTAATAAAAGACCACATTAGGAAGTTTTTTTGTCCTTAGTTCTTTTTTTACCTTTAATTGTTTTATGTTGTAAGAAAGTTAACACCTTTTCAAGTGGTGGGGTGTTTCCTTGTCAGGCCTCTCTCTTCTGTCCTGCGGAACAGCCTGGAATATACATGCACACAGTAGACCCACAGCTTGGACTACTCGTTTCCCTATGAGTATCAGCAGTGTTGTGTCTGGCTCCTTGCTGGTGTTTTTCTATTGTAGTCGTGTTTGGGGTGAGGTGAGTATTGATCCCTCTTTCTGGGGAAACAGAATTTCCAGATGAAACAGAAATTCCACCATGAAATGAAAACTTTTTTGAGGTAGAGTTATAACTAAGGTTGATATATTTCTATCAATTTTTTCCACTACATTTTCATTGTCAGACAGAAATACATTTAGCCAGAAATTGTCAAAGAATCATAGCACAGTTTGTGTTGGGACCTCATAGACCATCTAGTTCTAAGCCCACTGCCACGGGCAGGAACACCTTCCACTAGACCAAGTTGCTCCAAGCCCCATCCAACCTGGCCTTGAATACTTCCAGGGATGGGGCATCTGCAGCTTCTTTGGGCAGCCTGTGCCAGTGTCACACATCCCTCACAGTAAAGAATTTCTGTCTAAATCTATCCTTTGTCAGTCTAAAGCCATTCCCGTTGTCTTATCACTCCATACCTTTGTAAGTTTTCTTGTAGTCCCCTTCAGGTACTGGAAGGTGCTGTTAAGGTCTCCCCACAGCCTTCTCCTGCAGGCTGAACACTCCCAATTCTCTCTGCCTTTCCTCACTGAAGACATACTCCAGCCCTTTGATCATCTTAGTGACCTCCTCTGGACTCATTTCGACAGGTCCATGTCCTTCTCACGTTGGGATCCCAGAGCTGGATGCAGCACTCCTGGTGGGTTCTCACAAGGACAGGGTAGAGGGGCAGGATCTCTTCCCTTGCCCTGCTGGCCATGCTGCTTTTGGTGCAGCCCAGGATGCAGGTGGATTCTGGGCTGCAAGTGCACATTGCCAGGTCACGTCAAGTTGCTTGCAAAATTCGCAACAGTGTCTTGTTGACAAATCCTTCTTAATAATTTTAACATTAGGTGCTATTACAAAGATCTAATCCTTTTCTGACCAGGTAGTTTGAATGCCGTGTGTTACAACTGACAGCTTGTTCATTAGCATTACTTGCCTTGCAGCTTGTAATGTTTGGAAGTATGAATAATCATCATTACTGTGGAAGAATGCTTTGACAACTATTTGTGACAAGTATTATAGCTGTGTGCTGATTTTATGAGGAGTGAGTAAGTGTCTGCAAGTGAGTTAACAGCTTAATCTGCTCCCTTTCTCCCAACATGACTCACTAGAGCATTTCTGTATGCACTGCTGCCACCTCTCTCCCCAGTTGCTGCTTGATTGACAATAATCTGATCTCTCCATACGTGTGTTACCCTCTCTGTGCCATACAACTTTTGTCACAGTGCTGATGCCACTGACTTTCAGATTCTCATGTGAGATTCCCCTGCAAGAGGATCTGACTCATAGGCTCCTCCTGAGATCTATTTAACACACTGAATTAAATTCAAGTAGCTCTTACTGTTTGTTACCATGTTCTGACTGACTGACTGGGACCTGACTCCTCAGTCTTCAGGTTGTTTGTAATATTAGATGTGTACATGCTATATCGCAGATTTATGTCTCTCCAGGGTCCCAATTGCTTTTTATTTCGGGGTGGTTTTTGCTGACTGTGTCTTCATGAAGAGCTGCAGAATACGCAGTGTCACTTTACAGCATGTCCTTAGTGTGCAAATATTTCTCCACTTGCTTTCTTAACAATTCCTCTTTTTGTAATAATATATTGTGCCCTCTGCTGTGCATGCAAACAATGAATTCCAGTGTCATTAACTGAGCAGCAAAGAGAACAAAGGGCTGCATCCAGCTCAGCTGTCGAGCTACTGGATGATCCTAAGCAAGGCTTTGTCTTGATTTCCTTAGCCTGGAGATCCACCAGGACCTTGTTAAAGATGATTTGGGTGTTGGACCATCCAAAGTATAAACATTTGGCTGCCATGTCTTTTGGAAATGATCAAGTGCATATGTGTAGTTTTGAAATAAGGCCTTAGTTAGGACTTCCTTTGTTTCACAGAAATTGTTCTCTTGTGGTGTTTTAAACCATGTCTTTGTGTCTGCTAAGTCTGCCTGAGTTTTTGGTTGGCCAGCTAGCAATGCCACAGGGGATTTTCACACCAATTCCACAGGCTCCAACCTCACTCTCTGTTGACTGTTCCAAGGGCTTAAGTTCCTCACAGAGATCCCGCAAGTTATGTCCTAAGCTTGTGTCAGTTCTTACCTTCTAGTCAAATTATGAACCCAAAATAGTGGGCATTTGTGAAAACACTGACCTAAGTAATTCTTCCTAAATCATATCCAGTCCAGCTGGAGATGAATGAGTAGCAAACATCAAAGCTAAAATGAAGGTACTCTGCTAGTACAAGGAAATTCAGCAGAAATGTTTGTCCATTTTTAAAAGGGAAAGCCAAAAGTAAAGGATATACTTTTTAACTTGAGTCTTCACGAGTAAAGCCTGATTTGAGATCTGTTTGCATGTTCTCATTGCGTGGGAAGGAGAAGTGCAGCCAACATCAGAGCAGCAACAAGTCAGGGACTCTTTACAGAAGTGAATGTGATCAAATCCATGTCCTGGATGTGCCCAAAGGGCCTGGAAAGGTAGGTTGATGTGGTTTTGGGGTTGGTATACAATGTTTATGACTAATTATGGTGACTGGGAAGGAGGCTGGCAAATTTCTGATGACTAACAAGAGTAAGTGTTGTATCAGGTTTTTGGAAAGGCAAGAAAGTGGAGTCCTTTGGATCTCATCAACCCCATTCCCATCCCTGGAAAGGGCCTGGTGTATATCTGCTTAGCGTCAGTTGGACTAAATGACTTCCAACCAACATTTTTATGATTCCATTATCTGAAAATGGAACCCTGATCTCTGATTTTCATCTCTTCAGTTCAGCTAAAGCTCTGTTTCGCATTCCCAGCTGTGTTCTACTAAATGTTGCATACTCCTGGTGGGCCTCAAATTGATGTTTTTCAGAATCAGAATTCCTATGAACTTTCAGAATAGTTAAGGTCAGATCTGAAGCTACACACTGCAGCTTAGGTAGCTTCTTTTTGGTCTTTATTATCCTTAGCAAATCAATATTCAAAAGTGAATTTCTCCCTTTCTGTGAGATCTTTGAATTTGGGTTCATCTAATACCTGGGAAGAGAATAAATGCAGGGAATTTCATATCTTGCAGAGGTCAGGAAAGATTGATCTCTCTTCAGTTAATCGTGCCGTAACAATTATTTACTGTGTTTAAGCATTGCTGTTTTTTCTGTCTTTCCCAAGTATTGTGCAGTGGCTGTGTGCTAGAGGCAGGCTGCAGAGCTGGGGGGATCAACAGCCTGGCACACCTGGCACCCAAGTGATATGCTGGTAGAAAACCACATACTGCGCTTCCAGAGCACAGTGCAAGCTTTTATGCAGGCTTATTTATTACTGCTTCAGGTATAAAAATATTAAGTTTCATTTTTCCAATTACATGGTACAGTTCTATCTTGTTAAAATATTTCAAAATAGACTTAGGCATTAGTAGCTCTGAAATGAGGAGAGATTTCTCAGTTTAATGAGAAGGACATTTTTATTGCTGTTTGTACGCTTTGATTAAATAGAAGATACAGAAATTTAAGTCTGATTATATTTGCAGGATAACATAATTAACAATAATATGCTCTTCTCCTAATCCACCGAATGCATTTGAGAGATGGTATTTGTGAAATGTCAGTGTTCTCAGTGAAATGCAGACAGTGTAATCATGCCCAAAAGGGAACCTCACATTCCAGGCCTGTTTGCATTGACACCAGGCTGCTGCCCCAGCACTCTCGTGCTGCACTTGCTGAGCCCCTGTCTCTTAAACCCATGTTTTACTGCAATGTGAACAGCAAGGTCAGGACTCCTGCCAGCAAGGTCAGAGCGACCCAGCCCCAGGCAAATCAACCTGCACATGAAATGAAAGCAATTAGCACTGGAAGGTAGAAATTAGCTGGAAAAGTTGGTGCCAGTGCTGACTTTCATCCTTACACATCCTACACCACCTATACCCTTCCAAGTGCCTTGCTGGTGGTGTGCTTTAGTGCAGACCTCGGTGTGCTCGGAGCAGACAGATGGACAGTCCAGGTCCTGCACTGGCCGTGCCAGGGCTGCCACTGCTCTGGGGATGAATGCCATGTGTGGCACAGCACCAATCTCCCTAGGACACCCAGCTGAGGGGGCAGAACTCTGCACAAGGGCCTGCAAAGGAAGGCTGGCAGCACAAAGGAGGAGTTTGCACGTGGCATGGCTGTGGCCCAGAGCAGATGAAGCCACATGTCCTGTGACAAGCCACCTCTGAATCGTAGGTGTGCTTGTTCTCTGAGAGCATGGCTGGGACAGGGCTCTCATGGGAGTTATTGCACTAGATTTGTGCCATGTCTTGGCTGGGAATTACCCAGACTATCCAATTCCAGAAACAAACCTGCTGCAGGGGAGGAAAGATATTGTTTCCCAGCCCTCTGTGCAACTTCAGTGAGAGAGTGGCTTTATTTTTTGAAAATAAAAACCCAGAAGAAAACAAAGCAAAAATGCCAGAAGCTCTGTGCTGTTATTGATCAGCTTCAGTGTGATACCAGTGCTGCTGGCTCTGTGTTTATGTTCCCTCCTGCCCCAAATATTGCGATTCTATCAACGAGAGTGATCTGTGAGGATGGAGACAGGGAGAAAATACCCACAGGGTCAGCATGTCACTGTGAAGGAGAAGGAATCGTTGTGTTTTATCAAATCCTCAACAGCTTGATCTGCTGGGGATAAACGTTTTTCCCTTACTGCTCTTTGGAATCCTGGTATTCTTCATCCAGCATGATCCCGTGGTGTGCAATTGAATTGAGATTCATACGGTGCGGATTGCCATCACAAAAGCGTGTTTGAGGAGAATTGCCTGAACAACTTGCCATCTGAGGGGAGATGTTTACAGGATAAATGCTTTCTCCAGCCTCAATTACCTTCAAAAGTAAGTCAAAGGTTGCCATATCGAATATACCAAACTCTGCTGGGTAACTGCCAGGATACCCGTGATCTCCTTGTCCCCACAGTCAGGATCAGCCGTGACTCAGGGAGGGTCTGCCTTGATCTAGTTGTGCTTTTTCCTAAATAGCCTAGGGGAAGTGCTTTAACCACAGGTGCTCTAGGGCTGTAAATCAGTGCCCTTTGCACTGAGTTCTGCTACAAACACCTTTTCAGGGGTGGTGGCAGATTTTTGTTTTTCTATCTCTTGTCATTACAGACGTGATCAGATTTGGGACATTACATGAAAGCAAAGTGAATTCTCACACTGGCTTTTTAAGAAGTATATTATCTTTCACATGCTTCACTAGCGCATTTCAATTTGCACCTCTGGAATAAGGATGGGCAGGAGTTACA
Source organism: Ifrita kowaldi (assembly GCA_013398055.1). NCBI lineage: Eukaryota > Metazoa > Chordata > Aves > Passeriformes > Cinclosomatidae > Ifrita > Ifrita kowaldi. Next base: position 295,146 of record VZRS01001587.1, read on the forward strand.
ATCTGTAACTAATGCCTTCTTGCATTGGAGGTTAATAGTCAGATTGCCTTAAAATATCTGTTAATTTATAATTGTTAATGGAGAGTAAAGGTCTGGTTTGGGTTCTTGTATATGATTATCTGCTCAAATTCTTTATTTTGTGTACCTAGTACCCTTAAGTAGTTGTCCTGGTTTGAGACAAATTAGGAGGAAATATCTGAAATAAATATATCCTCTAATAGAAGGCAGATTTCAGCAGCCCCTCCCCCACCAGGTTCGGAAAGAAATTCCGAGGAGGAAAGTGAAAAAACCTATTTATTTAACAAGCACACAGGCACCAAAAAAAGAATGAATTATGTTAAATAATGAAACCTTTTGCTGTGGAGAAGACTTGGGTAGGTTCAGAGTTCTTTGTAGATGTGGCTCTGCCCTCTCCGGGGCTGAGGTTTGGCGTGGGCCCCTCCAGGCCACAGCGTGGGTCTCCCGGTAATGGTCTGGTGTTGCTGAATAGTCCAGAAGAAGAGGAAAAAAGCCACAGTGCCAGGGAAAAAAACTTTCTTGCCTCAGCTAGCAGGCCAGCTAAAAAGCAAAGAATTTTAACTCTGCTCTCTCTCCTGAGAAAAGGAGCCGAAAGCTGGGGAAAAGCAGGAAAGTTCTTTCCTCGGCTCTGCCGCAGTGAGAACGCAGGGGAATGTATGTGTCCTTGAGCACAAAACACTCTGAAGAATTTGCCTGGCTTCTCTCTTCCCTCTCCTGGACCCTGTTTAAAGGCACAGGAAGGCACAGAATTCATGTCTGGGCATAGAGAAGGCGATAAGGGATACAGCATCATAAAGTCACCCCCAAACAGTTGTCCGTGAGCTTTATAAAGTGTACACCTTTGTACAAAATTTTAGTTTTCTTAGCCATATTTCCACTCTCTCGTATTCATAAATCAAGCATCTGGCTTGAAATGAGTACTACAGGCAAGTGCTGTTAATTTACCTTAAGCTTTTAAAACCTTACCTCACATTTTTAAACGTTTTTTCCCCAAAACAATGATGACCAGAAACTTTTAAAGATAACTAGTTATTTGACATTGAGAAAGACATCAAATACTGGAAGACTTGTAATGAATTCATGGTGAGGCAGAGCACTTTGGAGATGTAGATGACTACACACCTATTACATCCACTTTTCTAAATTATTAGTAAGTAGCTGTGTACAGAAAGTGTCACTCATCAGTTGCTCATTTTCACATTCAAGCATCTGTCTTGCTCATGGCCCAAGGGCTGTGTTTTGGGTACAAATGAGCCTGGCTGAAATGTGTCACGGGATCAAGCACAGTATTTCCTCCCTGTAGCAGAAAGCATTTGTACTTGGTGCCCACTCTGTTGTTTGCACTTTTCTGCCAGAAAACCAAACACCTTAAATGACCAGCAAAGCGATGTCTGTACTCTGGTCACACCTTGTGCCATGTGCCACTGCCACAGCACTGCCCAGCGTTTCATCCCTGCTGCTGCTGACACACGGCCACATCTCAAAGAACTTAACCTGATGTTTTAACAGAGTGTGCTTCATTTCTGTGCCAGTGCATAAGGCTGGTACCCGCATATAAATGTGATGAAAGTGGTGATCCTTCTCCATCTCAACCCCAGAAGTCTGGGATAAGGGGAGAGGAGGAGTAGTGTCTTAATACAGCGCTGCGTCTTGAAGGTGCTGTGGCAATAGAAGAAGTTTCAGTGGTTAGGCTGAGGTTTACAGTGGTTTTGTGTGCTGTGCAAGGACTTCCGAATGTAAGGACAGCTTGCATTTAGTTTCCCAGTTATCTGTCCATTTACATGGTTCAAAGTTCAAGGAAATGTTGAAAAGCAATTAACCTCTCAATATGAGATACAGCCTCTTCTGATGCTCTCGGGTTTTTTTTGTTTGGTTGGGGATTTTTTAACAAAGGCATGAAAAATACCTTTATTCTTTGATCAAGACTGGATTAAACTTGTTTTCTATTAACAGCAGAGGAAAGCAAAGTTAGGTTTGTTCTCTTATTCTCTGCACTTTGCAGCACTTACAGTGTTTATAGTTCCTAACTGTACAGTGTTTTACACTTCCTATATTTAATTTTAACTTTAAAAATACCTGAACACCTAACTTCCAGGAGAAAGAAAATTCCATGTAAACATCTGCAATCAAGGAGATGTGGTATTAAACGTGATACACGAAATACATCATTGTGATATAAAAGTATCCTTTGCTTACTGGCTTTAATATGGTATTAGGCTACTGTGTCAGCAAAACTTTTGCTTTTTCTTTTAGTGCAGTATCTCCTGTGTCACAATGCAGCCTGGTTCAGGCTCTAATGCCTGAGCAAGCTATCTTAAAATCTCCTGACTCCGGTTATAAACACAAATGGTGTGTCGTTTAAAACTAACAGGAAGTGTTGGGCTTTCCGTCCCTCCAAATAGCCATGGAAATGGTAAGTTTGTGTCTAGGTGCCACAGCAGGATAAGGCTTAGAACCATCTTAGCCACCTTCTGCAGACACCAGAAACCACGGCACAAAGAGCAGAGGCAATTTCCTGAGGCCTTACACGCCCAAATGGCAACACCAGATTTGGCTGTATTTCTTTTTTAAGCTGGTTCTCCTTTCATACATCTCAGCTTATCTTTACCTATGTTTTTTACTTAGTTGTCTCTTCAATAGCAATTTTTTGTTCTTCAGAAATTGCTGGGAGGTAGTGATCGGATTCCAAAATCTTGGATCCAACCACTTGAACACATTGATATCAGGATATTGAATGGCTCTGAATTCCCCTTTGATGGGTCAAATCTGCACGATCAATGTGAGCTTCTCATACTCTTTGATTGTATTTTAATTTGCATTCTGATCAGATGGCCGGCCATTTGAATCCATCTACAGTTAGAGCTGGTTTGAAAGAAACATCAAGTACACATGTCCAATTAAACTGAAGGTATCGTGCAGCATATAAATTGCAATCCATCATTCTTTTCAGCCTTCCTAAAATTCACTGGCTGTATTTAATTCAGAGCAGCTATCTTTGTGATTTAGGAATGTACAACACTAGGGCAGAGAAGGAATGAGCACAGCTCTCTGGGGTGCTTAGCCTTGGTGGTCTCAAAATGGGTCTCAACATATTCACGGTCAGCTTAGCAGTGGAATGGGCAGCATATCATTCCTCTGCCCTGCTTTCCTGCTGTAACCATGCCCTGTCAGCCTGGGGCTGCTTCCCTGGGCTCCGATGGACACACCTGTCCTTACCTGCACTATGTTCTGCTACCTTTACGGGCCATATTTTGTATACATCCCAGGACATAAAGCAAAATTTGTACCTAATTTAAAATGCCATTTCAACAGCTTCTTTGCACTGCTTGCTCATGGTCAGGAGTTCCAAGTGGTTTCTCTGATAAGCAGTCCAAAAATAGACATTGATTCTGTTTTTTAATAGATGTTTTCTGTAAAAAGAGCATGAAGGGAAGATGATGTGAATCAAGCCATGTTAATGTGAGCAGAGTACCTAGCTTGGAGGGGAGGGCTGTGAATTGCTATGGTCTGTGCTCACCTAGGTGGGTGAGGGAGCAAACTGATTACACCACACTTCCATATTCATTTTTTGTATGCATATCCCAGATGTCTTTACCTTCCTGTTTCATTTAATATTGCCATATCCCATTAATGATGCAGAAACATACAGAATTCTGAAAAGATCCATCTAATCCAAATTGTTGGGCTGCATAGTCATGATAGAGTTCTCATGGTCACCTGTTGAGAGGGAGCTTAATCAGAACAAAAAGCCATTTTTTTTCCTCCTGGCCTGTTGCTAGTGTGTCCCTGGCATGCAGTGACTATGTATTTAGTGTGTAGCAAAATCCTCTGAAACACAAGGATTAGAGGGCTTGCTTTGAAGAGAACTTGAAGCAGAAACTACTCCTCAGTCTGTAAGTGAGAAGTTCTGGCTCCAGTGGCCTGATTCATTGTAATGTTTATAAATAGTGCCTTAAGCAAAGTAAAAAATGGGAATTTTAGCCACCCTGACATTTTTCACCAGCATGTTTAAGACAACAAACTGGGGCTAAGAAATATGTAAAATGCTTTCTAATTAAAGTAGTTCAATATACTAAAGCTTCCTGGTGCTGTAACTTTAAGGTACAATATGCATTTAATTAACCCCAAGGCAAAAATTACTTCCAGAGTGGTGTAGTTCTCCCCATACACAGAATAATATGGTTTACTGAACTGGACCAGGTTTCAGCAGGGCCTGCAACAGCAGTGATTTTAGTGACTCCTGGGAGATTACAGAGTAAACATTTTAAAATCTCATTTATAGGAAATGCTTTATTATGGTTTTGGTCAAGCCCAATTTATTGTTAACAGGATTGTAAGTGATATAAACTGAGGGTTGCTCCTGCTGGGTATTATGCACCCTCTGCTCCCAGTAAGGTTGACCAAAATTCAGCATCTTAATTTCACTACCTTATGCAGATGCATAATAGTCTCACAAAAATAACATTTTATTAGCTAGCTCTCCCATAAATAAAATGTTTTATCCCAAACTAGCCCACCTCTTCTTTGTTAGAATTTTTTTTTTGGCCTTGAAATTAGAACTCAACAAATTCTAATTTCATGTAAAGCTGTCTCAACATGTAAAACTGTCTAATAGCAGACATGGGTTTACTGTTATGACTGCCCTTTAAAAATCAATTTTTTTCTCCATCAGCATTTAATAATCAAACCTGTTAAGATTTTTCAGGAACAGGGTCTAAGTTTCTTCATAAACTTCAGAGCAAATTTTAGCTTTATTTTTTTTAGTTTAACTGCCAAAATCCAGGCACAATATTTGTTCTTTCAAATTCAGTTTGTACTGTTGAAACATATCTTTTTTTTAGACAAAGAATCTGAATCTGGTTAAAAGTTGGACTCCTGCTGTGTATTTCTGGGCTTTGTCCTTGTGTAAAATGACCTAGAAAGTCGTATTGACTAAAGATGTGCAGAGCTCGGAGCAAAGACCTTATTTTAAAATATCTTAGTACTGCCTTAAAATGACCAGTAGATTCATTGAGGGACATCAAAATGTTCTGTGTGCTGTATTTCTTATTTACTCTTTGCAATTTAATTAAGGAAGGGTGAAGAAGCAGGGGGAGAGATCTCTGAAGCTGTGGTTCCCCAGAGCTGTGGGAAGTGGGAGTGTGCAGTGGCTGCTGCTGTCACTGTCAGATTGAAGTGTTGGAACCCTGTCTGTTCAGGGGTCCTTTATGCCCACGTGTTCCTGAAGCCTGCTGGGGTTGTATTTGTTCTTGCCAGCTGATGGTGAGAGATGATCAGTAACTTACACAGTTACTTCTGTTCATGCACTATTCATGTCTGGTAATGTACCTCGTGGTACATTAATTGTAACTGTGACCTGTCGTGGCTGAAGGAGGCCAGACAGGGTCAGGTCAGATGTAAGAAGCTTGAGTGCAAACTCAAATTTTGCAGAAGCTCAGGGCTTGTATGTGACCTCTTTTTAGAGAAAGTAAAGTTTTACTCTGATGTTTCTGGTTCTTTCTGTGACCAGGAATTGAAGAACTCTGAGCTAGGATATGGAAGAGCTTCTCCAGAAATTTCCATTTCCATTTTACAAACAGAAATACTTGCACACGTTTACACACTTCTCAGAAGTCTTTGCTTGAAACCTTGAAGCTGTGATGTATTTTAATCTACTGGTGTTATGGTAAATATTTTGGAAATCAAGCCAACCTGCAGCAAGTTCTGAGCTGTGTGAATATTTTTATCAAAGATACTTTCTCAAAATGTGCAGTTTGACCACGAGTTCCTCTCTGACCATCCTTTGGAAATGATCAGTAAAGAACAGGTTGCACTGAGTAGTGGTGGTTTCTTTTCTGTCTTGAGTTCCTTCTGAAAGTTTGTGTATCTGTTTGGACACTATGTGTTGTTTAAAAGGAAGAAGAGTAGGAAATGCCGTTAATCAAGCTATTTGCTACTTCTCTCTTCATTTGCACAAGCTGTTATTTTATTACTTTTCCACTTCAATAGAGTTAGCTCAGTTGAAGGAATTAGGGGTTTGTGATGATTCGAGGGCTAGCAGAAGTTCTTGGAAATAAGAGCTGCTTTCTTCAGGATTTGTCACTTGAATTCGTATCAGATGTTCAAATAAACAACATCCGGAGGTCCCACCTGAGAGCTTGGTCCCCCCTCCATTTCTTCACTCTTACTAATAGAGGAGATGCTCAGGAATTAAACTTTAATGCTTGAACTCTAGTCAGCTGTGGTATGTAAAAAGCTGTCCTTTTTTTTTCCTGGCTGGAGGAAAGGAAAACAGCCCACAAAACCCACTTGTGCTTATCCTGGCATTAAATAGATTATAAAATCCTGATACTAAAGTGATTATTTCCAAATCTGTAGAACAGCTTAGTAAAGTACTTGCTCATGTTTATGTTCCTATTATAAATTTGAAAAAGATTAATTTTCCAACTCACTGTCTCTTAAATCAACTAATCATCAACTATGGAAAATTATGCAGAGCTCTTTGACTGTGCCGTTGATGTTGTTTTTATATTTTGTGTGGAAAGTTCATCACCCTTTCCTCTTGCATCAGGAAGAAACTGCAAGCACACAAATACATACAAGCAAAAGTAAGAAGTGATTTTGAATTTTTTCTTTCTGTGAAATGTTCAGAATTATGTGCAGTGTCAGTATAGCAAGAGAGAAAAGAAGCATATGACATCTTTTCTTTCCAAGTACTCTGGGTACAAATATACAAATAATGTATACAATTAACTAAAATCTCCCTGGGTTTGCATTGATGAACCCAAGTTCTGCATATCTCAGATTAATTCTCTTGGTTTATGCAATGGTTTTTAGAACCTCACTGCAGTTGGTGTTGTTGCTGGTCTAATGAAAATGGATAAATGTTAACCTTGAGAATGCAACAAATGAACAGATCAGACAAAAAACAGTTCTCCTGTTTCTCATTTATGCAGTGACATTTAATTTGATGCATGTCTTGTGCATTTCATTTGCTATCTGTACCAGGTATTTACCCCTCTCTGAATTTGTCTCTTAATTAACTGCAGATATGTTTCAAGTTCTCTTTTTTGAGTGCTCCTTAGCCTGTTATGAAGAAATGCAAAAGCATCTGGTATGCCAGTTTAAAGCTCTTGGTGCCAACATGCCTCTACGGAGAACTCCATGAGCAGGTCAATGCATCTGATGCTCTCCTAAATTGAGGGCATTCTGTAGCCAAATGCCCAACCTTTGGACCAAGTGCCATCTCTTCAAACCTCCCAAAGAATGGACATAATCCTCAGCACACCAGTGAAGGTTTGGTCACTTGTGCCTCAACCACTTCTAAAGAAAGCAATAGTGAGTACCTAAAGCACACAGAAAGAGCCTGTGAGCAGGGTTTGTGAACGTGCCCAGCCTTTAGGAAGTTGAAGAGGGCTTTGCCAGGGTGGAAGCAAGACTGTAAACGTGATCCAGCTTAGTCCAGTGCCTGGGACTTGGTGCATGGCTCAGCTCTGCTGGGCAGGGTGCTGCCCTGACCACTGCAGCAGCGTTTCCCACAGCTGTCACTCATAAAAATGGGGGCAGAGATATCACTGCTTTGTCTTCTAGCGGTTCAAGGCCCTCCTCATGTGAGACTGGCCTGCCTTTGTGAGTTGTGCCATGGTTAAGCTGTATCTCACTGGTGGGTCAGTTCTGTTTTGTAGGAGACAGACTTTGGCTCACACATCTGAAGGCAACCTCTGCCTCATACTGCTAAGTACCTGAATGATCAGAAGAACACAAAATCCTCCTGAGCTTTGACTACTGAAAGAAAGGGATCACTGTGGAGGTTTCATCTTAGTGCACTGTTTCCAGAGGATGACACAAACAAGATTCTGGAACTAAAAGTTGTAGTTTTTATTAGAGCTGCTCAGAAAATTTGATACTCTGAGGTTTTGTGAAATACTGGATTTTGACAGAAAAATATAAAAGTTTGTGGAAGCTTTCAAAAAACCTGTATACTATTTTTTTACTACCTGTAGTTTGTGTTTAGACTAATACAGTGAATATTTATAACTTTGTGGCCTCTTTTTGTAGCCCAAAGCATTTAGAGGCCCTTAAAGAGAAAATTTTAAAAGCGTACCTAGCAGAAAGGAGTGTATTTCAAATCTTTTTTCAGCAGAAGCAGGTAAGTAATTAGGTGTGGATGTATGAAACCTGTCCCAAACCACAAACCAGAGAAAGTATTTAACCTTTATGTTGGCCTGAGACAACTACTTATCATGGAAAAACTCAGACTGGATGGAAATCTATCCCCAAAGTTCCCAAAAACTGAAATTTAGGGGATATGTTGGAATGTAGTCTCTATACTCAGTTATTGTAGGCTTTTTATTAATAGATTCTGGTATACAGGAATTGCAGAAGTGCCATGTATCGTTCTTTGCCTGAGCTCTTATCCAGTGATTTTGTCATACCACAGTTTTACTTTACTGTGTCTTCTTTTTTTTGGGGGGGGGAGTGGAGGAGAAGGGGATTCTCTTCTTCAGAACAGATTCTGCAGGATCTAAATTTTCCAGCTGAACAATATGTTCATAGGAAAAACTCTTGCCTAAACAGAACAGCATTTCTTGAAAAGGTATTATTTCTTACAAAGATCCTGGCTGGTTGTATTGTAGAGCTCATTCGAGCAGCAGCTCGGTAGACAGGACTTGGGGAAGCACTAGGAACACTTCTTATACCTCTATAATTTTCCTTTTATTTTTTTTTAATTGACTGATTGAGATCACATCTGTGAACTGTTCCACTATAATTTTGGCATTGTAACTCATGGTTTGATTTCATGAAAATGGTTACTTACCTTTTCCTCCACGTGAAATCGACTGCTGGCATGGTGAGTATTTAATTCTTTGTCCTTGTGAAAAAATGCACTGGCCTGATTGTGATCATTCTGCTTTAAACATATGTGTGAAAGTAATTAAATATCTTGAAAGAGAGGAAAGTCATTAAATATCTTGAAAGACAGGATATTCAGAACTACATGAGATTTTTCTCTGAGGTGATTCCTACTTTTCCTAGAGCTGTGTGGAAGGAGTTTCTGTTTATATGCTAAATGCTACAGCTTCTGCACAGGCAAAACACCCACCTAAACTGCTTGGGATAAAACAGTTTTTGTTTGTAAGATCTTGTCTTAGCTTTCTTAAATGTGGAAAAACAAGTCTCTTTTTAAATGACAGGGAGAAAAAATCATGTTAATTTTTCATTCTGTTTCCATAGTGTGATTTTTCTGTTTGGGGTGCTATATTTTTAAGTACAGCTGTTGTGTCATTGCTCTGTGTGTTGTTAAACAGCTCTAAACCCAGACTGAAACAGTTATGGTTGTTGGCCTTTTTTTTAATGTTAGTATGATTGAAAGCAGAATCTGTCATGCTTAATGCACAGTAAGGCCAGACTAGAAGCCTTTATTCAATGTTTAAGATTTCAACAATACAAACAGAAGACATGTTAGATTTAGATTAGATTAAATTATATTAGATTAGTTTAGAGTTTAGATTAGATTAAATCTATCCCTATACATTTAGGACCGCCAAATTGAGTCATTTTGGAGGTGTCTGTAATTTTTCTCGAGTTTTAAATTCTGTGCTGCTACTATTCACTTGTTCACTTCCAAAGCAGGATTTTTCAGCATTTCGGCACTAAAATCCCAAACCCTGGTTTGTCTAAGGACTGCTGAGGAAATTTGCACATCCTTTTTACCCCAGGTGCATACATGCTGACCTTCTATTACTATGAGCTATTTTTACTGTTGGAAGTTCTGCCTTATCCATATCCCTTCATCTAAAATTTTTTCTAGACAAACGAAGAAATTGAGTCTTAAAAAGTTTGAAGTACATCAACATTAACAAATCCTGTCTTGGTTTTCAGACATGAGTGATAATTCTGACCACATAAATGCTGATCTAAGTCTAGTCCCGTGGTCTGTATGTCCTGATCCTTTCAGAACTCTTGGTGGGGGTGAACAACTCTCAGCAGCTTTCCAGAATTCTGGTGGTCTGAGAAAGATCAAATGACTTCTATCAGCAGGAAAAGGCTGGTGCCAGAGACAGTGCAGTCCCTCAATATATATAACTGGGGCTGAATTTGTTGTTTGTGTGTGCAAAGAGGAATTGCTGAAGGCATTGACTGTGGCAGAGGACAGATTACTCTGACATAAGAAGATAGCAATCCCCTATCCTATATTCCTTGTATTCTTCTTCTTTTTGTCTTAACTTTTATTATCAGCTGGTAATGGTTGCTTCATTGGCAACTTCATGATGATACCAAAGAATCCGAGGGTGTTAAAGTAGAACACTCCACATGGGAGAATCCACCAATTCAGATTTTGCTAACGTGTTCAAGGAGAAGGTCAAGTGGTGGTATAAATCACACTGGTTTTGACAGCCTCTGGACTTTCTTTGTGTTTAGATCAGTTTCTGAATTTCCCTGTGCTGCCTGTGGAAACTATTCTTTCCTGGTACTTGAGTCTGTCATGCAAAAGGAGTTTAATGATATCCTAAGAGAGACCCATCTATACCTTCTCTAAGCCTGTGTTTCCCAGACAACATGGTGCTGTAATCAAAGCAGCTGAAACATTTCACTTCTATTGGGCTGGATGCAGAATCATTTTCTCAGGAGTTGAAAAGTTCAGAAGGAGAATGAATAAGATCATTTTCCCTCTATACTTTATAAAATCCTACAGTGTAGGCTAGACCTCCTTGCTCTCGCATCGTTGTATGTAGAGAAATGTTAGGGCTTTCATTGCAGACCTGCTCAAGGCACATTTTGTGAACTCCAGAAGAACATATGCTTGGAATTGTCCAGCACAATTTTCAGGAGAGAATGGCAAAAACAGCAAGAAAGTAATACAAACTTGAGCAAATGCTGAAATAATGAGGGTCACTCTGTGTTGTAAAAGCTCAGAAGGAGATTGAAATCATCACTCTCTGCTTCACAGCCCCCATCCTTCATGTCTCCTCATTTCACCTGCATCTGCACAGTGATCTGTGGTACATGAGGAAAGGGCATGAGCAGAGAATGAATAGCTCTGATGAAATATGTGGGATGTACTCTTGGGCTGATCCTCTTCAGAGCTACAGAACTTGAACTGGATCCAAAAAGCGAGGAGCACGAGCTTTGGGTATCGTCTCTGTCCCATGCGTTTGAAGATGCGACAGGGATGAGTGGTGTGAAAAAAATCCAAGGCTCTTCTGAGAGCTGCTCTTCTTTCCCAGGGCTCCCCTGTGCTTGCCTACAGCTCGCTGGAGTCTCCCTTCCAATGACCAGTTTGGCATCAGGCTTTTTGCCACTGCCACGTTGACAACAACTCCCTCCTGATCTCTTGGGGCTTCTCTGCCTTCATTGCATCACCTCAGCAGCATCCAGGGATCATGGCAGGCACAGAATTAGCTCAGCTTTTCGTAGGTGATGAGAGCAGAAAATATGTTGCCTATATTCACTATTTTTAAAGGGAATTTCATTTTCCCACCATTCCCACCTGACACTTTCTAGAGGAAAGCATAAGATTGTATTTCTCATAAAATCAAATTTTTCTTTTGGTCTGGAGGAATCTCCTTATCATAGGAAGCTGCAGCTTCTTCAGCCTCTAGATGAATAGCAAGACCATTTTTGCGAAGTGATTATTTTCTAAACCTTGTTTCTCAGGAATTGAAAACAAATGTTGTGTCTTGCTGACTTAATATTCCCTCAGGGCTGCTTGTACAGAAAGGTTATGGCTTTTGTGGAGTGATAACCTACCATCTAATGAGTCTTCCAGCACAAGGAAAGGCCTGATCTTCTTGTAATGAAAGACAGGCATTAGAGAAGAAAGAAACAAAACCCTTGAATAAAAACCTTCTGTATTTTCTCTGTTCCTCACAGAGAGATGAGTCAGTGACCAAATTTTTGCTTTCAACCTTTTGGCTGTTGGACGAAGAGCATGACAAAGACAAAGTCATAATAATATTTTAATAAAAGGTAACAAAGTTGGAAGATGATTTTATTGCCTGATTGTACCTAACAGTTGATCTACTTCTCTTCTTCATCGCACCATCAGCACTAGGGAAAGAGAAGGAAAACACTGAAGAAGAGAGAGACAAAGATAAAAGAAAACTGCTTCTGACAACAAGCAGCATTCTCATGAGTTACAATCTGCGTGGTTTGATGGGGCAAAACTCAGCTTGCATTTCAGGGCTCTCGCAGCCAAGGCTGTGTATCTCAGAACCAGCTCTGAGTAACCAATACTGAATGCTGGCTGAGCCAGGGATTGGGGACTTGCAGGGGAATTTCCCAGCCAACAGGGCCTGTCTCATCCCTTGCTTGCCTTGTCCTTGCACATATGTAGTGTGTCATATAGAAGCGTGCACCACAGATGAGTGCATTTTGGAATGACATCATGCTGGTAGTTGGGGTGGGATTTTGATTTCACCTTCTAAGCAGAAAAAAGGGGGTTTCAACTCAAGTGCCTGTCTTTTTAGCCAGACTGCTCTTTGCATTCACCAGCAGAGTTTTGCAGAGTTTTGGGCAAGAAAAATTTTTGAAAAACCCTTACTACCAGCACCTTTGGGATCTCAAGCAGCCTGGGTGTAGTTTTACAGAACAGACTCACTTTGGGCCACAAATCAGCATAATTTCATATCCATGTTGAAAGGACAAAACAGTTTACAACTTCCTCCTCCTCAGTAAGAGAACCAATTCATGTTCACAGTCACCCAAAAAGCAGAATGATGAGTTAGAGCTATCTGTAATTGTTGTTTTTATTTCCAGTTTTCCCTAACACTGAGCTATTAAATTCACAAACAGTAAGTGGAAATGCATCTGTTAACATGATTAATTTAAAGATTTACTCGTTAACTAAGATCTTTTCATCTAGGGTAACCTCCCTTAGGTATTTAATTTGTACAGCATATTTTCCAGCCTTTTCTTTGTAGAACATAAAATACCAATTGAGCTTTTGGCTTTATGGCTGCTGGCAGAATTGGGAAAAGAAGGTAAGCATTCAGTCCCATGCTCTTGCTCCAATAATCTAAAAATCCAGTAACAACCACTTTTATTTTACTGTGTTATGTTCTTGGTGTACTGTGGGAGATCTTGCCCTTAAAACCACATCTTCTACATTGAATTTTTCAGTACTTTCTTTTCCCTGTTTTACAATGAAACTGAAGGTAACAATACATTTTTACTTGAGGGAAAACTGTTTCCCTTGAAGGAAAGATTATTTTTAAGAATTCTTCAACATATGCTGTTTATTCTGAGGGAAGAAAAGATGTAAAAATTTCATGAAGTAATCAAAACTTGAAAAGAGCAGAGAGGCATCACCCGATCAATGGCTTCGAGGGCTGTGTTTGCCAACACATTCACTCACTAACTGAGTTTGACTTTGAAAGCGTCACATTTCTGGTTTTAGTTCACTGCCCTGAGGTTTTAAGCAAGATGTGTTACAGAAAGACACGTTCTAATGCTTTGTAAAGTGACAAAATTTGCTTTCATTCTGTCAAATTGTAGTACTGTGAGCATTAACTAACTTTTGTGGTATTGTGGTGGATCCATGTGCATCAGACAACAGGATTACGCCAGGATTATTAGAGGTCATGCCCTCTACTGAAACTTTGTATGACTCCCAGAGCTGTGGTTTGCAGCATGAAACACCAATTACTGCCAGAGAGATTGGTAATCAGTGCTGATTAACAGCAGAATGCTTTTTGAACACAGAACTGTATGGAGGGAAACATGCCCAGCAGGTGCCCTCTCCGGTATTTAATTATGAGAGAACCTGATGGAGAGAGGTGTTTATAGGACTGGCTCTGGATTACCTACAGGCGCTTTCTCACAGAAAAGGTTTAAAAGAAAGCTCACTGTGGTGTCAGGCACAGGTTGGGACATCAGCTCAATTAGAGCTAATTAATGTCCTGTGAGCACTTTGCTTTTTCAGCTATGTTGCATAACATCATGCGTCATGCTTCACTGCACAAGAGCTTTTTGCTGTGGACTGGAAAAGTCTGACTCTTAAGTGTCTTAAATCAAAGAGCTCCAAGATGCTGCTACTGGAAGTCATAGTTTGCAAATGATCTTTGGGGGATTTGGGTGTCAAGGCTATGACCAATGTTGATTTTTTTGGTGTGTGGGTGGATGCTTAAGTGCCACATAGACGTATATGGTACTGCAGTTAATGGGTTGACTGGGTGGAGCATGGGTGTTTTGAAGTTCAGGATCAGCTGGTGTACTGTTCCCTGAAGAACTAGGTTAGAGTAAGCAGAAGTTAAATAGCAAATTGAAATGAGGTATTCTCTGTGTGAAGAAAACTGAAATATTTTGAACACCTGGTCATTTGTTGCACAGATCAAAAATTATTTTTGATCGAAGTATCTTCAGTTTATTTTGAAATGAGTCAGTGAACTTGGCATAACTCTTAATGAACCCAGGTGGTAGGAATGTTTGTCTGACTGTTGTCCCAGTGAAGCAGGTGTGTGTTCATCCCTGATTTTGCCTGGAGTGAAGTTCAGTTACTTCTCAGTGCCCGCTTTTGAGAAGCCTGTGTTTGGTGCCCAGATCTCAGCGATCTCCCTCACACCTGACAGTACTTGGTGCTCTTGTTTGCAGTACTGCTGCATAGACCAAGGAATAAACAGATGCTGGATACCAGGCTTGCTTTCTGCTTCTTAATAGAAAGTTGCTGTAAGGGTTGTAGCTAGGTCAGGCTGATGGGCAATGAGCAAACACTTGCAGTGCTGCCTCTAGTCCATAATTGCTCTGAAGATAAAACAGAGCCAGGCATGTCAGTCCAACACAGCAAAGGTGAAGGGCTGGGAATATTGTACCTGAGCCTCTGCATAAAGCTTTCTCAAAGTGAAACTTTGCAAATTATTTTCTTCTTTCAAAAAAAAAAAAAAAAGGAAGGAAAAAGCCTAGCAGACAAACTTAATTTCAAAATGTTTTCCAGACAGAAAAATAATTTGTGATTGGATTATTGACAAAAATGTCTTGATGATGACATCAGTTTTTTGATATTTATTTGGTTTCAGCCAAGCCTGCTATCACTGACGTGAACATGTTTTTGTTTTCACTTTTAAATGTCCTAAGATATTAAGTAATCATTCCAGTGTGCTCAGTCATTGTTTAACACTGTTTTCATCCAAACAAATCATGCATCTGGAATGAAACATAAATGTTGTATAGTAGGTAGCTGAAAAATCCTCACTTGTGTAATTTGGCTTTATGTCTAGGAACTGACTGTGAAGAGCTGACCCTTCTCCCATGAGGTTAATTGCTGACCCTTATTAACTTCACTGTAAACCATTTTCTTTCCTGGGTGTTACTTAAAGCAGGAAATCACTAGTTCAAAATTAATAACTGTGTTGAAAATCTCTGACAGNAAAAGGTAGGAAAAATAGGAGCATCAGTTTGAATAGGTTTTCAAATTGGAACAGACTGGCTGATGAAAATGTGAGAAGTAGCAGTGCCAGTACCTGCTCTCTGACAGTAATGGATTGTGAGAGATGGAGGCCTGCAGCCTTTCCTCAGCTCCTCCAAATAGTTCGAGTACTTCGGGTCAGGTGTATCCTCACAGTGTCTCTTCCAAGGCTTCCACACAGAGGAGCCTCTGGCTTGGCTAGAGCAATGAGCTATTACCATTCTCTTGAAAGAAATTAATTCTTTTCATCCTCTTTTTCTGTATCCTCATTTTGAAGATCATTGAAGATGTCTTTTGAGGTAGCTGTGAAATCAATATCATCTGCTTGTTGCATGTATTTGACTGGAGACAGAAAATGCACTTTCTTAATCTTCAAAATGATGTTGTGATAAATACAAATCTAATATTTTTCAATATTTTGTTCTGTCACTTTTTGCAATCTCTAACAGTTTAAGCAATTTAACATTTCTGTCATTCATGAGTGAGTCCCCCAGAAGGATAGGACACATACATTTAGTCTTGAATTACTGAAATATTTTTGTATGTGTATATGCAGTGGTCTCAAGACTTGCACGTTTTAAGTACGATGAGTACAATCTTAGCAAGTTAGCAAATGGTACTGAGGCTTTCCACATTAGTTTTTTGTTAAAGTAGAAGTCAGTGATCTCAAGCCTGAATTTATGCTCAGAAAATTGCTTTTCATCCTACAGTATGGGTTCTTCAGCAGAGGCAGGCTCAAACAATATGTTGAAAATTATCTTTTCGCAGAACTTTGATCAAAGTACAAATGTCCTTGCCTCAGGAAGCAGTTTGTTTTCCCTTGAGAAGTGGTGCTAGAAAAATCAAAGAGAGCAGACTCTGCTTGCTGGCCAAAATTCATCTATGAATAAATTGCATCACAAAGCTACCAGCAACATAACATTTTCAAAGACCATATCATGCTGTTGCTATAAGAAAAGTGATTTGTAGAACTCAGCATTGGATGGGAACTCTTGCCATAACAATATTACTAGAAACTATTATTGTCTATAATGCAATAGTGTATGCTCATCTAATGGTATTTCTGATTTAGTGGAATCGAGATCTAAACCAGTTTTTGCCAGTTTCATTATTTGCCTGTTTGGAAGTTTTTTTCTGTGAAATTATTTTGAAGCCTTTTGTAGGAACATACCTATATTAGTCATTTGTTGTTTTCAGTATGAAAAAAAAATAAATTGTAATTACTAGATCTCATTTGTCTCCTAAAGGATCCAAAGGAACTATCTAAATAACACTAAATATCCACTGATGTATCATTTTACTCATTTTGATTTTGCTTGTTTGTTCCAAAGCTGAGAATCAAGGCTTCTTTTTTGCTTCTTAATACAAATTCTTGGAACCCAGGAATCCTCGTGTGTCAAGAGTCTCTGAATAACTGTTTGTCTTGTGCAATTTTGCTTTTTTTTTCTTTAGATTTTCCCTTTTACTGAAAATACCTGCTTCTCATTCTCTTATATGCAGGGACACAGTTCTAAACAGAGAAGTTCTGGTGAAAAATTATTCTGTTTGCTACACCTTTTTTGGTGTCCCAATATTATCTTCATGTGCTTTCACATGTTTTGGAAGATGAGAACTCCTTCTTCCATCCAGACTCTCTCTTTAAAGAGATATCTGTGCTGCCAGAAGAGTTTCAGCTCAACTTTCCTTTGTCATCCCCTGAAAAGACAAATGCATCTGCAGCTGAGACTTTTAATGTGATTGATTGAAAGACAGAATTCTTTTGATAATGGTGAATTCATCTCTAATTTCACACCAGACTGCGAGGTTGAGTAATACTGTTGGAATCCTTTCCCCGGTAATTGGTCAGTGGAATCCCTAGTGAGTACGGGGTGGGCTTGTTAAAGGAAAACTTTTCAAATGTGTGCTAAGTTTTGCTCCTGGCAGTTTTTGCTGAATGTTTCAAGTTGTAGTGTCTAGCACAGGCTGGACACAGCTGCTGTACAATGTCAGCTTGTGCACACTCTTTTAGCAGGCTTGGCTGAAAGAATCTCTCAAAGTGCTGTTCAGGCAGGCCACCTGTTGCTTTCATGGATTATTCCCACACCTCTGCGGAATATAAATGATTCAGCTCCAGTTCTCTGTTCTGTGCAAGTGAAGAGAGATGAAGAAAATGTGCATAGGAAAAACAACTTAGGAGAAAACTGGGTCATGGCACTCAAAGGCCCCCGTCAAGAAAATGGCTTCGCATGAGAGCTAAGAGTAGGTGAATCTATTCAGATGAGAAAGAATAATTTAGACAGGAATCTGAACCTTGATGGGAAACTTGCACAAGTACTTGCTGAGTTTCTCATTATCCCCCTCACGGTGGCAGGTGCAATAGAGCATAGCTGGTGGTAACCCTAGACCTGGTCAGAAGCAGAGTCCTGCCCATTTTCATTACTACTCAGGCATGATTCCAAAGACTGCAGACATTTAGTATCCTTCTGGTATTTTTTTAGCTGGTTTAAATGCATCAAGTGGAACTAGCCTCTTTGGAGACTATGTGTCCCATTTATTCAGAGATGTCTTCCTGCCAGTGTGTTTAAACCACAAGCTACAGGAAGAATTTTAGTAGCAAGAAAAGGATTTAGTCTTCACAGTCTGCACAGACTGCCAGCAGAATGTTCAAGATAACCTCGCCCTGAAATGGGGAAGGAATAGCTAAAGGGTGAAAATATGAATCATCAGCTTTTGTGCTTCAGCAGACATCACATAAATATGAATAGAGCATCCTTGTCTATTGGAATTAGGTCTGTGTCTGTCTCATGTTCCTGCCCCTAGAAGTTTTCCTTTTCTGTGTGCCTCAGCTGACTTCTTTTCACTGTCACTCCAGCTGCCCTGGCCCCTATATAGCTTTCTGTTGACACCTTGACTTCATTGTTGATGCATAATCCTCATATTGACATAATTTTTTCTTTAGGATAAGTTTAGAGATGAGTGATTATTAAACTCCAATAAATTTTGTAGTTATTTGCATAAAAATAGAGGGGTTTTTTTTAATATATTTAGCAGATGTTTTTCAGTAGAATTTAGAGATGCTACTGAAGCAATAGTCCAACATTGAATTTCAGTTTGTCCTCAGAGGTGATAACCTCTGAAATATCAGGGTTGGTAATCTACAGACTTGACAGTTTCAGAAGAAAAAAAAAAAGAAGTAAAAAGAAGGGGGGATAAAGCTTTGACCCTGCTGAACTCTCTGAACCTAAAAGGCTGTTTGCTTCTAATAAATTTTGATCACCATCAGCTTTTACTGAGTAACATATGTGACTTGAAGTTAGGAACACAAGACTGGGAAAAATCAGTAGGATTGTAAGAGCTGGGGCATTATTCTGTGCCTTTCTGGTCTCTCTGCTGTAATGGAATTTTTTTTCCTCTCTGCAAATGTACTGAAGTTCACTAGCCTCACCCATTTGTACAGAGATTGCTTATTTCAGGAGGCTGTGTCCTGTCTTTAATCTGCTGCCTTTGCCCTGTCTCCATTCATTCTTCTTTTCCTTTCTCATGAGTCCTCATCTTCATCCCCTCATTTCCCAGTAAATTATGTTGAAAGTCACTATTAAAATTCTTTTATAGTATTTTTTTCCTCAGGCGTTTTTAGATAGGTTTTCTGATTCACACCTTTAAGTTACAGTTATATGCTCTTTCTGATATTACCAGATATTTCTGTGAGGTTTGTAAGTACACAATTATTCATAAAGATTATACTGGGAAAAGAACAACAGCTGAGGTCTCTTCTAGACTGTAATTTGTGCAGCTCAGTTTTCCACCCTAGAAAGATCACTCCACTCTTTTTTCAGTGGTTTTCTTGCTGAAATGTTTCACAGATTGCCTGGTGTCCTTTAGAGAATGTTGAATAGCACAGAGAGTGTTTCTTGGCTTTTGGCTCATGGCTGTACTCTGACATCCCAAGGGCTGGAGGAAAGGGAAAACAAAACAAGGCTGAGGCAGGAGTTTATGTAGTAAAAGAGTCAATCCATGCTGGCATTTAAGTATTTAAATGCACTGGTTTGTTTGCCTCGCGCTGGGCTGTTCTTTTGGGCAGTTGAACAGAAGGGTTCAAAGAGCACCTGTTTTCCCATCTCATGTAAACCACAAACTACAACTGCAGTGAGAACATGGTCACAGTCCTGGCTGCCTCTGGGGCATTGTGCCAGCTGGCCAAGGGAGGGGATTGTCCTGCTCTGCACTGATGTGGCCTCGCCTTGAGACCTGGGAGCAGTTTTGGGCACAACAATATAAGAAAGACATTAAACTATTACAAAATGTCCTAAGAACGGCCACAAAGATGGTGAAGGGCCTTGAGGGGAAGCCATATGAGGTCACTTGGTCTGTCCATTCTGAAGGAGGCTGAGGGGAGACATCATTGCAGTTACAACTTCCTCGTGAGGGGAAGAGCAGGGGCAGACACTGATCTCTGCTCTGTGGTATCCAGGGACAGGACCTGAGGAAATGGCCTGAAGTTGTGTCAGGAGAGATTTAGTTTGGGAATTAGGAAAAGGTTCTTCACCCAGAGGGGGGCTGGGCACTGGAACAGGTTCCCCAGGGCAGTGGTCAGAGCTCCAAGGCTGACAGAGTTCAGGAAGCGTTTGGACAACGCTCTCAGGCACATGGTGTGACCCTTGGGGTGTTCTGTGCAGGGCCAGGAGCTGGACTCGATGAACCTGGTGGGTCCCTTCCAATTCAGCATGTTCTGTGATTCTTTGTCAGAGACAGCTAGTCCTGTTGCATATATTTTGGCTGACTTTCTCTTATCCACATGCTGTCTTGTACTCTGCCTCAGTCCTTGCTTGCGAGTGCTGTGCTTTTCCATCTCCCCCTCTATCCTTTTTCCTGGCTTCTGCTCTTTGACTCACTCACCAAGAGATGAATTTTCTGGCCTGGATATGAACTGTCCATGTTCTCTAGTGCCCTGTTTACAAAGACATGTATACATTTCAGAATTTTGAATGTTGCCCTTTGCTAGCACAAAGTAACAAGGAGAAATAACCTTTTCTCCTTTCTTCCTTCCCCTTCTGTTTATAGAGAATTGTGACCGGAAAAAAAAACCCCAACAAAGATAAACCAAGTGCAGAGCAGGATGTCTCATAGGGTCTGAAGGGCTTCCCTCCAGGGAGAAGCTGCTTGAGACTTACTAACTTTTGCACATTTTACAGGAAAATTATTCTTTTACTCTGAAATTGGTTTCAGAGGGGAAAAATGTCTGAAACGTTTGACAGAGGCTTCATTAATAGCTCTTTATGTTTTCTAGCTCTTTGCATTCTTCAAGCCTTCCATCAACAGGAACAAAGCACAGATTACTTCAACAAGCTGATAATAATATGCATTTTCTTATTCATGTGTCCTGTTTCAGTACACGTTAAGTTCATTCAAGTGAAGCTCTGAGTCTATAGCTGAAAAGGAAAAATTGAAGATGTGGCCACTATCGACCCTCCGGTCGCATTGATCTGGGAGCACTAGTAATTCAGCATGCTTTGTTAAAGAAATCAGTAGTGAAGACAAAAGTCTGTAGCCAGTGGAACATCTTCTACCTGTGCAGGATCACAGAATGGTTGAGGTTGAAGGGCACCGCTGGACATCACTTAGTCCAGCCCCTTTGCTCAAGGCAGAGCCAAACCCAGGGTACTAGTACACAATGATGAAGTGCTACCTGAGCCTCCTCTTCTCCAGACTCAACAACCCCAACTCTCTTGGCCTCTCCTTGTATGTCAGTTTCTCCATTCCATACCGGCCATTATCTAAGCTGTTCATCTAACACCCACTTACCAAAGTATCTGGAAGTATTCCTCCTGTAGGGTTGAGAAATCTCTCTTCTACTGGCACAATTGATGTCTGAGTTACGTGAAGTGGAACGTTCATGGAAACAGAGTTCGGGGCTTCTGGCAGATGGGGGTCTGCCTCATCCATCTGTCCTGGAAAGAGTGTTGCTGCTCAGACAGGTTGCCACATTCACTGCTTCGACCTCAGGCTGCAGTTTATAGCTTTTAGCAGAGTCTTGTGGTGTACTCCTGTGTGTTGCATCTCTGCCTCACCCCTTTCATAATAAGTGGACTTCTTGAAGCTTTCTTTAGTGGTGTATTGAGGATTTCGGAATGTCTTTCCCTGGCACTTCATATTCAAGCTCAGGAGATTACCTCATGCAATAGTGCTCTCTTAAAACACTGGCAGGTCTTGTTCCAGAAGTAACTATATTATGCTCATATATATCACTATGGTCAGAGGAATAAACTTGATTTTTTTGTTTAGTCAGAGTTTAGTAAAATTGAATTCACTTTGTTTGTCCACTCAGTGCTGTGTGGTTGAACAGAAGTTCCCAAGGGAAGAACCTCAGTGTGTGCTTTTGAGCCAATTCCATTATTTTCTGTATAATCATTGCTGTCTGAGAACTTAGATGTCTAACTAAAAAAAGTTATAAGGCAAGTTCTTCAACTTACACGGTTTGCATAAGCAGGCGTGAAACATAAAATATAGATTCACCATTTCCTTTATTGCAGTGGGGTAGTGATTTACATGGGACATTACCTGCTTGGAAATGAATATTTTGCAGCCACTAAGGGCCTCAGGATATAAACTTGTCCCTGTGAAAGTGGAAGGCGAGAGGAGATGCCCCAAATTATTTTTTTTCCCCCATACAGTGGAAATTGCAAAACATATAAAGAGCAGGATGGGATTGTTGGAGTTACTTGTACTTGGCATACTCTGAAAGGGGTTTGTTCACATTTGCAAAGCAAAAACAAAAATCTGGAATGCTGAAACAGAAAATGACCAACTGCAACCAAAGCATTTGCTGCCTGTTTGTTCTGAATGTGCAATTGGCCTTGGTCTTTTAATTATAATCTATGGAGATGGCTCTGTTCCCTACCCACCCTTGGGCTTCCAGGAGCACTGAGTGCTTAGGACTTGGGCTGCTAATGCTATAATTGAAACAGCTGCTCTGCTTTCTAAGTACTTTATTCATTCACCTTCTAAATGTTGATGGATCTGTGGCATGTTCCGGGTCTATTCTGTAGATATGAATCTCAAACACAGCCACTTGCTAGATAGAACTAGTGAAGAGCATTTGCCACAGCTTTTAATGTGCTGTCTCAGCTTTCAAAGGGGGAAGAAAATGGGAGGAGGTGACAAGAATGCTGCTCTGAGGCCATAGTGGTTTTAGGACTAAATTCACTTCACCTACAAGACCAAATGTCCTAATTCTCTATTATTCTCAATGACTTAAACTGCAAGCAAATGTAAAATATTACTAGGCCAAAAGGTCATTATTTTTACATTTTTGCACTGATTTTTAAATTAGCTGACACAGAGGAGTGCCTCTTGGAATCGTGCTGTAAATGAGCAGAGCCTTGGGAGGGCCTGGTGCTAATTCACAAAGGCCCCAGGCTGGGGGTTGCTCTGCAGCCCCTCCTTTCTCTCTTGCCTTGGGACAGCAGTGACCAGACTAAGTTGCTGCTGAAGTCCTTGATAAAGTTTGAAAACTTCATGCAGTCAATGGAAGCTGAAGTATACCCATGGTCTTTCTCTCTGCACCTTCCTTTACCCACTGTTTTTCCTTATTCCTTGCATTCAGCCCATTTCTGAATTGCTGTCTAGAAAAGGAGAGTTTAGTCATCATGTCAGATGAATTCCACCTAATTAGTGGAAAGTCATCCCACTGTGGGCTAATGGCAAAGCTGGTATGAGGCCGACAGTGGCTAACATGGATATGTTCAGTAAGGCTGCAGCAGAAATGGAGTTATAGACTAAAACACAATCACTTGACTGGTCTGATGGAGCTTTAGCATAATTTCATCTTCCTTCAGCCTACTGCTCAGCACATCCTATGGACTGAGGCAACTTTAACCTCTTTGTGACCAGAACTCAGTATATCCTGAGGCAATTTACCCAAGCAAAAAGGCTGCAGGAGCATTTGGATTTGAACTCTTAGTTCCCCAGGAGCTGGTTCACCCAAGAACAAGCTGAAACTGCATAAAATCTTTGCGCTAGGCAGTGGTGAGGGCTGC
This sequence comes from Ifrita kowaldi, assembly GCA_013398055.1. NCBI lineage: Eukaryota > Metazoa > Chordata > Aves > Passeriformes > Cinclosomatidae > Ifrita > Ifrita kowaldi. Next base: position 318,561 of record VZRS01001587.1, read on the forward strand.
TGTGGTCCATAGCTTGGTTTTTATTGAACAGTATTGATTGTTCTTGGCAGATATGGAGCCTGAGAGCTTTGTGGTTATGCCTGTTAGGGAAAATTAGAGGTCATTGTGAGACTTTGAGAGTCAATAAATCTAAATTTTGATGAAAAAGGCAAAAATCTACTTCAAAGTAGGCAACCCATGCAGAAAAGTAGTGAGGGAGGAAAGAAAGAGTGGAAATTTTACTGTATTTCGTATCAGCCTACAGAACTTGGATTACGGTTGCATTCTGCTCGGAAGAGGAAGAACAGCAATAAAATAGTTCTAGAAAAGAGTACATTGAAAAATCCTCTTGATGTGGCACGAAACAGATAAATAATGTTAGGAAATGAAGTCTTGGTGTTGCTCCCCAGTTTATGCTGCCTGTAGGTGACCTGACAATATGGACCCTTGCATATGGATATTTTGCATGTCTGCAGCCTTTGCTGCCTGAACTGCTCCAAGGTTGTTGCAGGTTCATACAGGAAAACTCATCCTTGTTCAGAGTTTAATTTATATGTTATATTCAAGACAGGGTTTAAGTCAGAGCGTAGGAATAGTGCCTGGGTTTGTTCGGCCTTTTTCACTGAGCTGGGTATTAACTTAATCAAGCCTTACAATAAATACCCTCAGGCACCAAGTATACCTTTTTATGCTGATGTTCATAGAAATGTCACAGTGTTTCTAAAGTCACACTAAATATCATGGCAAGGACCTTTTTCCTCCTTTTTGCCCTGTGAGGGAATTGTGGAGTGGTTTTCTTGCCAGTCTTTGCCCAATACAAATGAGCTTCTAAGTGAGACTTACTCTTTGAGGCTAAGTTCATATTTCTGTGCTTCTGAGATTTCCAGGATGCTGCAGTGCATGGTCTTCTTCCGAGAAGAGTGTCTAAAGGCAAGAGCTATCCCAGAAAATATTATTGAATTGCAATTACTGATGTTGTTAGGAAAAAAAAATAAAAGGACTGCTTGAATTTGAAAAACAACTTAATGTGATACTGGGATGAACAGCTTTGTCAGGACAGCTATTTTGGGAATGCATGAAAAGGCCTAGGTATTTTCTTTATCAGTAAATACTAAAGACAGTCATCATGTTTTCATGTGCTTTTAAAATCACTGTTCAAAAACACCTTCAATTTCATTGGCAATGTTAGCCCAAGGAAATGAGTTTTTTGGTTTAGGAACCTTTTTATTTGATTGTGAGGATTGAGTATATTATACTGGAACATCTTGTGGAGTCTGTTTTCTATGCATGTTTCTTGTCAAGACTTTTCTTATTTATGCTCAGAGGGAGTGTGTGTGCCAAATGTTGAGACTAACAGACAAATGTATGCTGAGCTAAATAAACCATCTCTGTGCTCCAGGTTCTGGGAAGCTGAGAAACCAGACAGTGGCTTAAACTCATACCTGCAGGCAGTGACAGATGCAGTCAGCTACCCCGACTTCCCTTCTGGATGTTCAGCGTAGCTTGCTCCAATTCTTTTTCAGAAATCTCTAATACTAAATGTGGGAGATTTAGATCAGTGGGACAGAAGCAGTCTCAACATGTGTGGGAAAACTAGACTTGACTGCTGGTAGCGTTTTTGGACCTACCTGGCAGATGTTACTGGTGTATCTATTGCAAATGTGGTAAGAAGGTGCAGATGTTGTTGTCAGCTCTGGACATTGCAGTGAGTGCTGCCTTGCTGCAAGCTGTGCAATCCTCACTTTGGTGGCATTTCTCTCTCTTTAAAGTTGACATTTCAGTTGTTAAGTGATATGATCTGCCTGACTTCTGAGGTGTCATTTGCTCTGAAGAGCAGACACCAGCCTCACAAGTTCCTTGCCTTTGAGTACACTGACAAAGTGATTGTTTTAGTCACTCTCATTTTTATTTTATCTTCCTTCCCCATTCAAAATTGAGTCATACAATTCAAAGGCCCCCTTCCCCAACAGGGTAACTCATAAAATACCTGCTGCATAAGCAGTAATGGACAAAATCTTTCTGCATTCTAAGTCTCATCTTTCCCAATTCACATCCTTCCTAATGAATAATTTCTTTCAAAGCTCTGTTTGAAGGAAGTAAATTAAATTGGAAAAGGAAGTTGCTCATCAGGAAATAAGTCTTTCATTTTCACTCCTGCAGTTACCTTTCATGTTACCCCTCACATTGCTTGTGCATAGATATCCTCTGTATTGTAGTTATATGGAAAGCATTTCACTTCTCTTTGTTCTGCACCCTGTTTTATTCTTGTTTACTTATCTGTTTTGCATCTCATATGGCACACGCCATGCCCAGTTCTATCATATGCTACCTCTGTGCTGCAGGCAAAGACTGGAAACAGCTGGAGTTATGGGAAAGGTGGTATTTGCTGGGGATTATCTGCCAGCCTTTTTTGTTTCTGGGAATCTCTAATACCCAGTCAGACTAATTTTTTTTTTCTAACCAGACAGCTTTTCATGGCGTTTGACCTGATGAAATGGGTTTTAGGAGTCTCTAAGAGGAGGTTAGGGACTGTCTTGTAGTGGGTGGGAATGCCTGGAGTAGATGTTCTGTAAATCCTTCTGAGCCTCATGATTCAAACGTTTCTTCATCTAGTCTTTAATCTTCCTTTAGCTATATTGATATCTTCTGATTTTCAAGCCTAGGTTATTACAGCTGCTAGATAATTGCAACATATTCCTAAAGGATACACAGTTAAGCACAGCTGTTCTCTTAAGTGAAATCTTCTCTCTCATTCACTCTTTGAACCTAACTTCGAACCTAAAATCTTTCATGGCTTTTTTTTCCACCAGGAAGGTGGTGAGAAAACACAATATTCCTACTTCCCTTTACCTGTGCCATGAAAAGCCATTGCTGAGTGTGGAGGTGAAAATGCTGGTTTTAAATTGGTCTCCCAGACACAGCTGTTGAGAATTAAATCATTTCAGAATGTGTTGCCACTGCTCTTCCTTATGAAAAGACATCCTGTCTTTCTGAAAGCCTTGACTGTATTTGGCTGTAATTAGGATTAGATTATGTTTTACTTTCAATATTTAAATAAAAGTGAAAACCACTCTTTGGCACACCTGAGCAGTGTTGTACATCGTGTTGAAAGGATGAAGTTTCCTTCTGATGCTCGAAGACAATTAAGTTACTCCCTGAAGCATGAAATTTAATTACCCTCATCAGAAGCAGCATGATGCAGTGGATTAGGACGTAGGAAAAAGAACCAGAAGTTTTTATCTCTGATCCTAGTTCTATCTAGCTACTGACTGAATGAACCACATAACCTTGCTGTGCCTCATTTTCACCCACCTGAAAAATGAGGCATTTGATTTCTTTGCTAACGTGCTGTGAGGTCTGTAAAGCCATCAAAAGATATCATGGTTTGTATGAATGCTCAGTGTTCCTGGGATTGCCTGGGCTTGCATGCTGCCAACAGTTATTGCAACTTGGTTTCATACAATGAAATTTCATTTTTTGGCAGGGTTAGTTTCATTAAAGTAAGTGTGATCAAGCATATATGCAAATAGGGAGAGGGCTGCAAGAGGAGATGACACTAAAGAGTCATTGTGCACCAGAGAAGTCTGCTGAGCTATTCTTTTCACATCGGTTTTGGTGCTACATCTTGGATGTGATAACTAATTTTAGCATCCCAGGGGTACCTCCCACCATGTACTGCTCAGAGGCAGAAGAAAGTCCAATCGTGCTTGGTTTAACCAGGGAATGTAAAGGAAAGTTCAGGGCCACATGAACACATTCCTCTGAGCAAGTTGTGCTCTACCGTACTTGCAGTTGCAGAAGTCTCTTACTGGAGTGATTAGTCAGGTCATGTCCATGGGGAGCTCACACAAAGAAACTCAGAACTGTTTACTGGATGTGATGGAACAGCTAATTAAAAGAATTGTTTCTGTCATTTAAAAAACCAACAATGCTTTCTCATGTCTCAACCACTCTTGTCCAATAGAGTTTTTGATTTGATGTTTCTTAGCGTGTCTGGAGCACTAAGTTTACATTTGGGAATGGTCAGAAACAAAAATTGTCACGTAAGTACCTGGATTACTCATTCCACAGACCTTTTAAAAAGATTCGCTGAATTAATAATAATCCTTCCATTTATTTAATAGGTTACATTCCAGGGGAAAGGTGATTACTTTCTTGGAAAGAGGTATGCCCTCCACCATACAGCATTAATTCATTGTCTGACTTTGAATCCCTCTGCAGTTCCTCTGCTCTTTGTTCCAGGGCTGAGTCAGTACTAAATCCCATTAAATGTTTCTCATTTGTAATCACAAGAATAAGATTTAATTGTGAGTGTGCAGTTCTTCAGTCAGTTACCTGTTTCAGTTCTTCACAGTGCTCAAATGTAAGTCTTGAAATTTTCAGAGCAGGAAATTTTCTTTAAACAGGTTAGGAAGGCAAAATCTTCATAACAGTGATTTTTCTAAGAGACATTCAGGAAATAGATTTAAAAATATAATGTTTTTAACTCTGTGGAAGTTAACAAGGACACATATGTTTTCTGTAGGTTTTATCTTCTGCCATTTTAATAATTTTTCCCATGTAGAGTAGTTGTGTTGTGGCTGTGTAAGCGCACTCTACACACAGGAGAAGAGTCTACTTCCAAAGAAACTGTAGTGGCTTAATTGCAAATTTCCATTGGTGGCCAGGAATAAGTAGAACATAAAAAAATCCATTATGGGCAACTTGTGTTTCACTGGAGCCTAAAGCAGTTTTTCTTCCATATTGCAATGTCTTCCCAGCTGTACAATTCTCAATAGAGCAGCTGTACAAAGGAGCCCAGCATTGCAGTCCTAGAAGGAGGATAGATTTAGCCTCCTTCCCAGCGTTCATGAGAGGGTATCGTTGCATTTTGGAGACAAAATCTTATTGGTCTCCTGTTCTAGGCAATGTAACTACTCAATGCCTGACTTGTTGGTCAAACCAAGAACAATTACAGCATATTTTCTTGGGGGAAAGTGGCAGTGGTTTTAGCTTCATCTTAAAAGCATTAAAAGAGTAACAGGAAAGAAAATAATTGCAATTCTATTTTTTTATTATTTTTCTAATGGCAAAACTCTTCTGAAAGCATCTTCTAAAGGCATTTTGAGGAAAGGGCAGGGAAGCATTCTTGGAACAATTCACAGGGATGTTAAAGGTCTGATCCAATGACACTAATAAAGGTCTCAACTGTATTTAACCTACCAGTTGCAGTCATGTCTTGTGTATGCAAAAGGCCAAAGGAAAGGGTAGAAAGACAATGGGCATTAAATCAATAAAGGAAAAGGTATAAAATTTTTCTTTCTCTTAAAAAGTAAAATTATCAATGAGCAGAAAAATTAACATTGCAAACTTTGTGCTGCACATCAAGGATTTCCTCCTTTAATGCTAAATAATCTCTTGCATTATTGTACAGTATCTTTATTTGCTGCCGTTTTTCAAGACTTTATCATCATGCTTCAAATTCAGGACCCATTTAAGTAATTTTAAGGTCAGTAAACTGAAATTACTTTAAAGTTGTTAATTAAAAGGAATTACAAGACAATATATTGTATTGTTTGAATTAATGAGAAGAAAGTTTACCCAGACTCTTCCAGGTGATTTTATTTTTAATCCTCTGTCTCTATAAATTTTATTGGCATCCTCTTGAAAACATTTTTTAGTTTTCTGTTGACTGGACCATGAAAAGGTCTAATCTGGTTTTTCCTTTTTGCAGTGCCCATTAATTGTTAAAGCAAAGGAAAGTCTGAAGCAGTATGGAGGCAAGATTTAAACCTATTATAAACTTCTGCATAATTATGCGGTGGCATGCGGAATGGAAAAAGTTATGTTCTTTCCCCTATTTATCCATTAAAGAGAAAAAATTCTCTTTTGGACTCCTACTGCTAACTTTAATTCCACCCTTAACAAGGTTTCATTCTCAAAAATCAGCTTCTGATTTTTTCACTGCCGCAGGTGGATTTCTATATGAAATGCTCTGACACAGCTGCTATTATTTCTATTTAATTTTTTAATTTCCAAAAGCTTGCAGACCCTTTTACTGAAGAGATAAAATCTAAGTCCTTGCTGAGATACATTGCATTTTTTCACAGCCGTACCGTGGTAAGTGCTGGTAGCAACAGGAGTATTTTAGATGAGAGCCTGCACCTGAAGAAATAAAATCACACTGTTACTCAATTTAGCTATGAGGAGTCTGTTAAATTCTACAATTTTTGTTCTGGGAGAATGGAGATGAGAGAGCAGAATACAGCTTGAATTCACAGAGCTTTTTTCTCAAGGAGAGGAGATAGCTGGAAGTTCTCGTGTTCCTTCAACCTGCTATTAATTGTTGCTGGGAGCACATGAGCTGATTCATGACCCAGGAGGGGCCAGGCAGCTCTCCATTCCTCACAACACATTTCAAGTGCAGTTAGCCCTGATCTACTAGGATTTACACATTGGTTCTTTGGGGCTTTTTGCTAATAATTTCCATATTTTTCTTGTAAGTCGAAGACTTGCTTTCAAAGTTTCTCTATAAGTGAGACAGCAGTGGGTCTGTCAGAGTTGGGACAGTGTTCTGGGTGAAACTTAACTTCTGCCTTGGGGCCAGTGCAAACTGCACTCCACGTAAGACATAGGTGGTGACACAGGTGGCAACACAGGTGTCAGGCTGGCTGACAGCACAGAAATTAATTCTACCTTCCAGAATTAGTTGGAAGTCTGGGGAATGATCACAAAGATGATTGCTGTACATGGGATGTCAAAACCAGAGTCCCAAAGCTTGCTGCAATCAAGCATTTAGAAACTCCTCTTTAACAGGATGAAAGAGTATGTGAGTGTTATTAATTGGATTCAAAATCATTTAGCCATGAAGGCAGACAAATGCAGGAGTGCAAGTAAAGCTTGAGACTTTACTTGAGAGTTCTAGCACTTCTTTTTTTTAATGCACTGCCTCTAAGAGATCATCCTGGCTTGCACTTGCAATTAATCAGTGCTGGCATTACCCAGAGGAGCATGCAAAATGGCATTAGTGTATTGATTAGAATTAATCAGGAAAGTGTTCCTTCTGAAGCAACATGCTGCATGAATAACCAGAGAGTCTAAACTACCTCTCTAAAGTTTCCATGCCAACTGGATTGTGGCTTCTGAAACCTAGAACCTGAAAAACCGAGTCATGGATGGAAGGCTTAAGAAAAATTGGGTTATGGAGAACTCACCCCTGCAGGGCTGTGAGAGGCTGAAGGTTGTCTCCAGCACACCTTCACATTTAGGAGTGTGAAAGATTATGAAGCCATTTGAAAATTCAGCACTGGTTCTCCTGTGTAAACCTGGGCTCAAGTTCTGTCAGCAGCATTTTCTGTTTTGGAGAAGAGCCTTCTAAGAGAAACTCTGGGTGTTGCCCAAGCTTTCCTTTAAGCAACTAGTCCTTTCTAGGTGACATATCCAGGTCTGAACTTCTTTAAAGTCTGAAAGTATTTGTACCTATGATTTTGGGTTACTCTGTCACTGAAGACCACAGTGTTATTAGTTTCTGTCTAAACTGATGTATATTGCAGATTCTGGATATCTGAGCCAAATTCTTTCTTACTGCAGCTTCAGTGAAAGACCAGATGGATCTGACTTGCTGTATCGAGACACTGAGCAGTGCCTAAACAATACAACATAGTGCGTTGCTTTGCAGCATAAGGGTTTAATTTAAAATGTTAAACTGCAGACTTTTTTTATTGCTGGAGGCAGTATCCAGAGAGATCATCATGGTTATTATGTGGTAGAAACAGGCCATGATGTTGAAGGCTGTGTGATGATAGCTCTGGGTACAGAAAGTGGTGCCTTTGTCCTTGCAGTTGCCAGCTTACCTGGCTGATTCATCACTCTCTAGAGTGCTTGGAGGTCATGCAGAGGATAACAGGAGTGATCTGTTACCTGCTGTTGTTTGCTTTTGGGACCTATGTTTCACAAATGCAGAATGGTTGAGGTTGGAAGGAACCCCTGAGATCGAGTAGTCCAACTTTCCTTCTTGATGCAGGGTGAGCTAAAGCCAGTTACCCAGAGCTATATCCTCTCCCATGTTAAATATCTGGAAATAGAGATACGATTTCTGGGCAACTTGTTTCAGTGTTCAGTCACCCTTAGGGTAAGTTTTCTGTTGTGTTTAAATGCAATTTCTGGTCTTTCAATCCAAGAAAAGTGCCTTGCTCTTGCCTGATGTCCTTTCGTTGGATACCACTGTCCGATTCTGTCTCCTTTTCATTCACCCATATCATATCAACACTGATAAGATCCTTCCTGAGCCTCCTCTTCCCCAGGCTAAGCAATCCCAGTTTTCTCAGCCTCCCCTTGTATGTCAGATGCTCTAGTCCCTTAATGATCTCTGTGGCTGTTTGCTGGACTCACTTCTGTAGCTCATGCCTGTCTTGTACTGGAAAGTGCTGCACTGGACCCAGTGTTCCAGAAGTGTCTCCCCAGTGCTGAATAGTGGGGAAGAATCATGCCTTTGATTTGTAGTTCCCAGTGCAGCCCAGGAAGCTTTTGGCCTTTCTTGTCACTGGGGGCACATTTCTAGCTTAGGCTCAGCAATTTGTACACCAGGACCCCCAGATTGTCTTCTGCAAAGCCACTTTCCAGCCTGTGCCAGTGCATGAGGTTGTTGCTCCACAGAGGCAGTGCTTTGCATTTCCTTTTCTTGAACTTCGTGAGATTCCTGTTGGCCCAAATTTCCAGCCTGTCAATGCCCATCTCATTGGCAGCCCAACTGTCCTGTGTATCAATTGCTTCTCCCAGTCTTGCTGGAAGCTTGTTGGTGGTGCAGTCTGTCCCATTATCCAGGTCATTAATTAAGACAGAAAACACTATAAAACCAGAGGTGTACCCCTAGTGACTGGCTTCCAGCTGGACTTGGTGCCACTGATGATAACCCTCTAAGCCAGGCTACCTCACTGCCCACTTCTGTCATCTGTGCTCCCATCAGCCAGTGACAATGGGATGGGAGACAGTACTGGAAACCTTATTAAAGTCAAGATAAGCAACATCTGCTACTCTCCTCCTCCAGCAAGCCTATCACCTTAGCACAGAAAGCTGTCGGGTTGGTGAAGTATGACTCCAGTACGAGGAGGTTCCACACACGGTGTTTCCCCATCTATCCCAAGAGATGACTGAAGTAGCTTTCTGTTACCGTGCTAAAATGCTTTCTAAAATTAGATTCATAACATGTAGGCCGCCGATAGAAATTTAATAAAGCTACTGCTAATTAACATCTGATACATATTGGTTACACTGAAGTAGATCTTGCTGATGCTGCTGCCAGGCAGCCTATATATAGTACAGGATGTGCAAATGAGGATGGGTCTGTGCAATAGAGTGTGTTGTATAGAAGGTCTGGAGATCAGAGTCCTAAATGTGCCACAGAATGATGGCAGAACTGATTCCTATCCAAATTTGCCCGCAGGTGCCTCTGCTGACCCTGTAGCTATTTTTAGCATCCCTGATAAATCCACCAGTTAATGTCATCTTTGTCTTCAAAGTAAGAGGCTGATGCTTCGTATTTCTTTTCACATGAATCTTTGAATCTCAGGCAACCTGTTGTAGGAATTTGTACCACGAAGTATGAATATATTTTGTAATGAATCTGGGCTTGAGTGAGTCTGCCTTTTCCAGTCTTGCGTTGTGGTGATATAAAACACCTGCTTGGCAACAGCTCCGGGAGTTAATAAAGTTTCTGTGGTAAACTATGAGAGGCCTGAGAATCTCAAACTAAAGTTATTGCACCCGTAACTCAAAAAAGCAATTCCTAAAACTTCTGGCACATTTATCCAGAGGGTTAGCAGTAGCACAGAAATGGAAATCATTGTTGAGAGCCACTGCGTACTTGGAATTAAAATCCATCAGTCTTATGAAGCTGAGGAAAACAATTTTCATGACATACAGATGCTTTTGTATTTCATAATCAAAATTAATCTAGGGTCGGTTTTGACTCTATTTGTAGGGAAATTCGTGTCCTCTAATCCTTACAATATACCTAAGTTGAGATGACATCAGAAGAAATAACTCACTCAGAAGCTAGGCACTTAAAATACTCTCAATGCTTTATTCTATTTAATTTCAGCAAAAGCAGATTTATCTCTTAGGGGAGTGGGACAGAAAAAGAGTGAGGATGCCAACATCCTCCTCTCAAGTGGGAGCCTCGAGCACAGAAGGTGGAAGACGAGATGTGGAAATGAAAATAACTGTAAACAAAAAAATGAAACTTAGCAGTCTATTTTCAGTCTTCTCAGTGGAAAAAGAGGGAGGAGAACACCTAGTAAATCATTAAAAAGCTGTGTTTGCTTTTCTGAGTTGCAAGTTGAACTGCAATAGCTGCCAGCAGGGTCCTTCTGCAGCCCTTGCTTAGGACTTTTCTTTAGGTCCTTCACATACCTGTTGGCAGCTTCCTTGCCTGCTGGGAATTTTGTTTATTTCAGTGGGGCATAATGACACCATGGTGTCCCTGAGGAGACAAACAGCATGTCTGCCTCTGGAGCCAAGAAAAGTCTCCTAGCTTTTGTCGCAGTGTAGGGTCTGCAATTTGGGATTGATCCATGCTCATAGCAGGCACAAGTGATGGGCGGTGCAAATGTCATACACACATGATATATTTCCTTTCAGAAGGGTGTCTTAACTTCAAAACATCCAGATTTTGGCATGCTTCTGGAGAAAGAGATTCTTGTAATGAATGCCAGATAAACTGTGTAGCTTCTTGTGCTCAGAGCATCTGTTGCAGAGGACTCCCTTCCCTGAAAAAAAAATGTGTTCTTTTTCACAGCTCGTGGACAAGCACAAACACACATACAGGGAGGTGATGGGGGTACTTGACAAGGAAAACTTTTTGTAAGAACAATAAAAAATGTGGGGTTTTGTCTAAGAGCAACGAAAAATTTCTGACAACTAGAAATAGTTACAGTCTTCCCCTAAAATGCTTAATATAGGTGTTTAAAAATAACTTAAAGAAACACAATAATTTTTTGTTCTCATCTTTTAAAAGTTGCAGCCGGAGCTGCATTTCCTAATAGGCTTTGTTAGGCCCTGTTGGCTTGTTAGACTCCAGCTGACCACTTACAGTATGCTACAGAGACCTTTTTCCTCATTGCTGGGCTTTTCCTGTAACAGAAGAGAAATGTGAAAAAGTGGATTAGTAGTGGCTGAGTGACTTTACAGGATCTCTTGTCTCTGATCAGGTTTATGGTTAGTGAGCAGGTCCTGATAAACTGGGGTGAACCAGGGAGTGGGATCCATATCACTGCTGAGGTAATACGTGCATCTTGGGAAGCAGCCCTTCACAAATGGTGTCAAGTGGTTTTACTGGCAGCCTGTGCCCATGGATGAAAAGGGAGTTGGGCCAGACCATGTTATTGTACAAGTATTTAATTCCTTACAGCTTTCTTTGCAGAATTCCAGTGTGTTGGCAAAAAAGACAGGTACTTGTATTTTTACTGTCTACCTTTAGACATGTCTTGCAGGACACAGAATTGGAATCAGGGATCTAGGAATAGTTCTTGTGCTCTCTGGCTGGAAGTCATTTCAGGCAAAGCAGCAGACCCAGCTGATCAGAGGGGAGGAGGTGGACATTAAAGACAGCCAGACATTGATGTCTTCTAGCATCTCAGGGAATAAATTAAGCTCATACAGACTTTTTGTTCTCATTTATTCTTGGCAATAAACAAACTAAGTTGAAGCACTCTCAGAGTGTGGATGTTAATCTCCAGGGCTGCTAATTCACTTCCTTGATATACTTGCTGGGAATTTTTGTCATTTGGAAGGGAGGTTAAGTAGGAGAAGAGGGACGGGAAGTGGAGGAGGAGAAATGGCATGTTTTAGTTGTGGTGCTTTGCACACAGGTGGAACAGCTCCAGCTAACTGTTTTAGAAGCAAAGAGTGTTAGCTCAACCAGTGATGCAGGGCTGGGAATTACAGCTATTGTACAGCCCTGGAGACTGCCTTATTTCCTGTGTGACTAAGAGACTTTTTGGTGAGAATCAGGAATGATATTTAAAGGGGGTGTGCATGTGTGCTACAGATTTCACAGCTTGCTTTGCGCAGAGAGTTGAGCTTCTTCTAAACAGCAGGCAGACATCTGGGGGCACAGAAGTGTAACAGAAGAGAGCAATAAGCTACTGTTTAGCTGAGTTTCCACATCTTAGCTGGGTGGAAATCTTGGTGCTTAGAATCTTGCCTTTGCAAAATCCACGGGAGGGAAAGGCCCTGACCATGGGGCACTGTGAGGGAAGTGAGGACTGGGGTAGGAGGCACAGTGTGACCAGCCGTAAGAGGAGCTGCTCCTTTGGGGGATTTGGTCCTTGTAAAGTAGCCTTTCTTACAGCTCTTCTCCTTTGTTCTTTCCCCTTGCTGTATGATGAGACCAGATGGGTGTTGCTTCAAAGGAGAGTTGGAAACCTGGAGAAACCATTTCGGATCTCGCTGGAGTATATTCCTAATGGGAACAAGAGCGTAGCAGCTGTGGATTCCTTCGCCATGAAGAATTGCAGTTCAGGTAACAGAGCATTTTATTGCTTCTAGCTCATAGTACTTTGATGCCTTTTTGGAGAGAACCATGATTTCTGATGGCTGCAGAAACCACAGAATGAAAGGTTCTTGTTAAATAAATAATTTATATTATTAAAAAAAAAAAATAGGGTCCCTTTCAGGAAAGAATCTTTTTTAATGTTGCCTTAAAAGTTTCCTTCAAGAAGTTCAAAATAAATTTAGTTTTTTGGTTTTGTTTTTGGTTTTGTTTTTTTTTTTTTTCCATTTGGAAAGAATAGCTATGAAAACTTAATTTTGAGAGAAAAGAAGCAGTATTCATCCTGGCTTGCTAGGTGCATATCCTGACAACTTCACTTTTCTGCAGCAGAAAGTAGAACAGATGAGGGTTCCTAGACAAACATCTTGCAAGCCATCTTCTTTTATGTTCGTGGTTACAAATTTCAGGGTTGTTTTTTAAACAACTGTGGAAAACTTGATTCTAATAAAGTATGCCTTTCTCTGGCCATGTTCCAAAGTGGATATTGCTGAGTAGCCCCTAATAGTTCCATGTAATGTGTGGAATTTTAATAACGGGCAACCTAAATGGGGGTTACTTTTTTAAATACAAGCTATGTAATCAATCCAAGTATGTAAATTTAGTGCTCTATGCCAGAAACAGCTGCATATTAGTTCTACCAGTTTTATGGACTCTGTGAATCATACTGAAATCTTTAGGTGGCATGTCAGTGAAGGATATTACTACTTATAGCTCTTAACACATTACTTTTTGTCCATTTTATTTATTTGGAGTAGTGCTGAGTTGAGTTGCATGTCCTTCTTTTCAACCTCTCTAGGACAGGGAAATGTGCTGCAGAACATACATTATTTTGGTCATTTACCTTGCTCTCCACAATGGCCTGTTGTATTAAAGGATTTATTGCACTGTTTGTACATAAAGGTGCTCTCTAAGCTCCAACAAGGAGCAGCCTGACATTGTGCTGGAAGCAGAGGCGTGTTCAGACACAGGGGACCTGTTCTGCTGCTGGTGAAAGGACACAAGTCATCCACAGTGCTCTGGGAATTCAGTGCAACAGACTGTGGGCACAGGAACTCCTCTCTTGGGAGCACTCGAGGTGCTAGAGGTGCCAGACTGAGCTCTTACCAATACCAAGCACTGCTCTGCTGATGATGGATGTCAAGTGCTGAGGCCATTTAGATACATTCTGAGCAAAAGAAGGAACAAATCTCCCATTTTGCCTGCAGATGTGTAGCAAAGAACTACTCCTCTGCCCTGCTTATAGGACACAGTGCATGAATAATACCACCAGAGAACAAAACCACTTGTTCTTTTATTTTCCGTTGGTTTAGATGGCTAAACCTTTTGTGTGCAGCTGAAGATGTGGCAGTGTACTTTTAAGAGGAAAGAGGTGGTGATGAGCAGCTGGGGGTGACACCTTAAGCTTGGAGAAAATAGGGAAAGTAATAAGAAAGGATTAATCTAAATCTAATTTTTCTGCAGCTGTTAGAAGCCTTTGGGTAGCTTAGCTACTTGGATACCTTAATGCCACTGAAGCACAGAAAACATGGGTGAATTTGAGAAAGAAATATCTGAGAAATAGAAACATGCCTCCAGCCTGATTTTTCTAAGCTTTTTGGAGGCCATAAACACAATTTAAAAATAAATTAGGGTGTACATACAATCTTAGGAAGTTAGGCTACATTTCCATAGGCGCAGATACAGAAGGAATCACAGAATATGCTGAGTTGGAAGGTACCCATCAGGATCATTGAGTCCAAATCCCAGCCCTGCACAGGACACCACAAGGGTCACACCATGTGCCCAAGAGTATTGTTCAAACCCTTCTCAAACTCTGTCAGCCTTGGTGCTGTGACCACTGCCCTGGGGAGCCTGTTCCAGTGCCCAACCACCCTCTGGGTGAAAAGTGACAAGGGCTTGAAGAAGGTCGAAGTTTGAGGTTGGAATTTGCTTTTGCACATTGATGATTCCATTTTTTTTTTTTTTTTTGAGTTCCTTAATCATAGAAAAGATTTTGCATAGAAAAAATTACTGCATTTGAACTGAAAAAAATAGCAGTTGCTATGGGATTGAATGGGGAATTAAAATTAAAAACTTAAATAGATTCAGATGCTGATGAAATTCTGAATTTTTAAAAAATTAGAAATTTAAAAATTCTAGTTACTTGTCACTTGAACACCTTCACATTTCCCAATTCCCATAGGAAAAGGAAAGCTCTTACAATTTTTTCTCAGCCTCAGGATAAGAATCTGATAAGAGAGCCCCTACAGTCAATACAAGGACTTGCCTGTATTTCTATAGGTTTTGTCTCAGGACAACTAACAGGTAGCATTGCCTGGACTGCTACAACCAATTGACTTTCAATTACTGACTTAAATGTGAAGCAAATTGTGTTTGTCAGTGTGTAAAACCTAAACTATTGATTGCCTAATTCTCTTTCTTACAACTTTCTATTTAAATAAGTGCAGTAGCCAAAGCAAGAAAAAAAAAAGATATATATATATGTATACAAATTGCAGAGAAGTAATATATTAATTTAATAACATCAGTTCAGAAATTTGTTACTTATACAAGTAAAGTAATTGGTACAGTGGCATTTTATAGTTGATGGTAATTTCTAGTAATAAAAATAGAGTTCATTTCCTAAGTAATGTATTGACTTATTTATGATGTTTAATGGGTTTCTTACTGATTTTTTATTGCAGTTGTAAATTAATTAATTTGCTAACTTATTTCCAAAAGTCTTAATTAACGTACTTATTAGTAGGCACAAGTAAATGGCAAGACATTGTTTTACTTAGCAATGTTCGATTTACCAATTCTAAGTAAATTTTTGCCTAAGGGGCGTGGAGACCAAATGCTTCTGAAATGTGTTAAAGGTTTAATGATGCTCCAGGGCTGTTAAAAGCAGTTATTGCAGACACTCAGCCTGGCCAAGAGGAAGCACTTAGCTTTCAAGTTTTCAAGCTCAGTAAGCAACATAAAAACCATTTATTTTGGTGAGGGGAGAGACCGTGTGTTGTTGATTAAGTTAATGCTTCTGTCCACTCAGCAATAGTCTTCTTTCAGTAGATACTGAAAGTACATAGAAACACACATTACCTTCAGAGCTGGTAGGCAGTTAGTTCTCTAACGATCTGATGCGTGTAATATGTATGCAAATTTCTGAAAGTTGGAGTTAAGGTTGTACTAAAGGCAAAATCCTTGATCTAAAGCACAGGACCTCTCAGGAAAGGAAAAATTTTTAAGATCAGGAGGTGATTTTACTGAAAGAAGAGTCAGCAAGGGAGGAGTGAAAATACAGACTTACAATGCATCTGAAGAAATATGACTAACTGCCAGATAGAGTTTTTCACGATTCCATTTGATAAATATTCTAGCAACAGATTTATGAATCAACTGCAGGAGATCAATAAGGGCTTTCTCCAGACAGGATTGCTTATGCATCTGAATCATTACTAAAATGATGTTTTTGTGCATTCGGACAAAACCTGGTTATGTATCATTTCAGTTTTCCCACATGCTCTCTTTTTGCAGTTTGTCTTATAAATTAATTTGATGACAGGATGTTGTGGTTAACTGAACTTAATGAAATACCAGTGAGCCCCTTTTCAAAATGAGTTCTTGATGCTTCCTACTGGAAAATTGCCTAGAAAAGTTAACCTCTTCCAAAGAGAAAACTGAGATTATATCAGTATATGAGAGAGAATCACAGAACAGGCCAGGTTGGAAGGAACCTCAGAAGAGAATCTGGCACCACATTTTGTGTGAAAGGGAATCTGGGTGAGATTATCTAGAACCCTGACCAGCTGCATCTTCAAAACCTCCAGTGATGGGGACTGTACCACATCCCTGGGGAGATGCTCTGGCAACTGCATCTTCTCACAGTAAAGAAAAATCAAATATACATTTCAAATTGAAGTCCCACATGACACACAGCTCATTTAGATGTTAATAATTAATTTTTTAAAAACTGTATAACATTTAAGTAATTTTCACTTGGGTAGAATTGCAGGATATTTGCAGAAGATTTATTAAACCACTAGATTAATTGTGACAATATTTTATGTTTCGTTATTTGCTTGGTTGTATTTATGGAATGGGAGAGAGAAGATACAAACCTTTAGTAGAATCAACCATCTCATCTTATATGGTCTGGAGAGCCACCTCTGTCCAGAAATTCAAGGGAATGGGTGAACAGAACAATGAGCAGTCAGTATTTTGCCATGGTTATAAAACTGAAAGATAAACATGATTAAAAAAGAAAAGTACTCATTATTTCCAAAGTAGCTGTCTCTATCTGAGGTTTAGGATTAACATTTACCATAATATTACTTGGCCTATCCAGGTAATTTTTGTGTGAAAGAAGCTGGATAATTTCCTTTGGCATTAATGCCATGTTTAAGAACTTTACCAAGCCAGAGAAAAGATCCAGAGCTAATTGAAATCAGCAGGATTATTCAGTATGTTTGTATTATGTTTCTTCATTTAAAAAAGTAAAATTAGGCAGGCTGGCTGCATTTTCCATCGAGTGGCCTATGCTATTTATACAGTTCGACTGGTCTGGTTTTCCTGTGGGTCTAATTCCACTAAGTAGGCATTTGGAAATCCTTACTATTTTAAGAATATTTGCTTTCAAATGCTTTGGCAACCACCTTCTTCCCCATTCACCTCTGCTCCCCCATGAGCTATGACTGATTACTCTGACTCCAGCTTGTGTGCCAAAAACTATCTCTAACCTGCTTGTGTTTTAATCCTGTAGGGATCTTGTGTTGGAGAAAATACTGCTTTGCAGATGAGGGTGGTGGCTGTAGTGAAGTTAAATCATTTTAAAGTCATTCTAAAGTGAAAGTTATTTCACTTGTGGCTTGTGCCAATTTTAAGTAAAATAAATTTAATGAACTTGTTATGGGGCTTATCTTTGTTTTCACTTTCATCTTTTTTAAATTAAGTTATTGTAACGCTAGGAATTAAAAAATTAAGCAAATTTAGTTTTAATATTGCTTCCAGAAAAGGCACAGTAACTCAATTAGCAGTAGAGTAGCTTCTTGCAGTAATGAATTAGTGATTATGCGTTTCTGTTACTGGCTGTGAACACCTACTTCTTGCAGAGCCGGATTTAGACAGTGGGTATGCTGAATAATTTAATCTATTTAGAACCTCTGTGTGCTCACCAAAGGAGCATCAGGGGAAAGCAAACCTGAATATCTAGAGAATTTAGGTTTCATAGGTCTGCCATGCCAGTTTGTTGGCAAATGGGACAGTGGCCTGTTGTTTTATTTAGTAATCAGCTGACCATCTATTTGGGGTTGTAAGATGTGGAGGAGGAAGATCTAAAGAAATGCTTTTAGGTGATGTAATAATGCACTTAAATCTCATCTTTAAAATAGATGTTTTCATGCAGAAAGTGGAAAGGCTTGAATCTGACGCAGAAGCTCCAAATAGGTTGTGCCTTACCAGAGTGAGCAGGTTCATCCTCTCTAACTCAGAACAGGTTAAGTGACTCAGCTTAAGAAACAGAACAGAGAAATCTCAGCCTTTAAAATCCAAAGCTTTAATAATCCAAAGAGAAGGACCTGCTCATGAGAAGTACTAGGAACTGCTCAAGAGACATTGCAAATGTTGGCACTTGTGGGTCTTAAGTACTTTTTAACACCTTGAAGAATTGGCCAATACATTATCTTTTTAATGCTGTATATGATTTTTATCCTGACCTTCTCCTTTAATTAAGGCTTATTTCAACAGGGGAGCCATTGATTCAGTGAAAGAAAATGAACTCTGTAATCTGCTTTCCCCAAATTGAACTTATTTTTATTACTATTAATTGCTGCCACTTACTTCTTGTGATGTTTTAACTACTTGGATTTATTAAAACAATCACAGGATTTGCTATTATCACTTGAGAAATGGGAAGGACAACGATAATTTACAGATGACCCAACGATTTTAAACCGGTATTACTCCAGATTCAAAGATTTATGCAATCTGACTCTACTGTGTAAGTAGATGACAGTCTCACTCTCCCTTTTTCTCTCCATAATAAACCCCTAAGTTTTCAAAGGACTGCTAGCCTGTAACAGAGGGCACGGAGATCCTTGATTTTGCAAAAGAAAGAGTCGGGGATAGTTTTGCTCTGAGTTTTGTTTTATATACACCCTGTTAGGTGTTGGAAAGTTTTGTTGGTTTAAATAGGACTGGTGCTTGAAGTTGTTAAGACTTGACTACTTGACCATGCAACTTGATTCATGCTTGTGAAAAATTGCAGTGGTCTTCGTGAAGAACTGAGAGATGGTGAGGAAGCTTAGAAGGTCGGAACAGAAGAGGGAGATGATTAAGCAGAAAGGAAATGAGTCAGACTGAGTCAGCAAAAGAAGAGACACATACAATCCCAGAATGGTTTTGGTTGGAAGGGACCTTAAAGATCATCTAGCTCCAATCCCCCTGCCATGGAGAGGGACACTGCCATGGAGATTTTCCACTAGACCAGGTTGCTCAGAGCCCCATCCAACCTGGCCTTGAACACTTCCAGGGATGGGGCATCCATGGCTTCTCTGGGTACCCTGTTTCAGTGCCTCACCACAGTGAAGACTTTCTTCCTAATATCTGATCTAAGCATCCTCTCTTTCATTTTGAAGCCATTCCCTCTTGCCCTGTCACTACATGCTCCTGTGAATAGTCTCTGTCCATCGTTCTTGTAGGATCCCTCCAGGTAATAGAAAGAGGGAGAGATGAGGAAGGAAGAGATGGTGATAAACCGCTAACACTGAAAACAAATGACAGGATATCAGGCAGGAATAATTGGTCTAGACGGTGGAAATGATTAAAAAGTTTGACCAGTTAGAAAGTGATTGGAAGAAACATTTACAATCCAATTAATTAACTAGAGCAATCAAGCTTAATCAGATAGTCATTCAATCAACCAGACTGAACTAACTAGGTGGATAATCTGTTGAACCGGCAAAGAAACCAAGTGAGGCAAATGCAGTGAGTTGTCAAAATTTAATGAAATGTGCAAGAATTAATCAATTAACATTTAAAATTATCAAAAGCAAAGATAAACACGTAGGATGTTCAGATGGAAACTAGTCCCTTTTTGTGGCACGTCTCACCAGAACCTCAGAGCCATTAATGAGCATAGGTTTTTGGAAGATGAAGAAACAAGAATGAGGAGAAGATGGCATGATAAGGAAAGAAGATATTCTGTGTTTGCTTGAAAATGAAATAATGTCAATAGCAAGAACTTTATTTTTTTAAAAGCCTGCCTAATTGTCACACATAGAAATGGTGGCTACTGAGGTGATTACCACTTCTCTGTAGTAGTGCAATGCATAAAAGATTGAAAAGAAGGTATAACTCTTCCTCTGTCTTCAGAGGGTAGAGTCCTTTAGATTTTGGCTCAGGGCACTTCTGTACCTCAGGACTTATCCTCTGAAATGTTCAAGTTCCGCTTGGTTTGTGTGTCTGACAGGTCTCACTGTAAATTTGCCCCAGTCGTGCCATAAGACCCTGTCCAGCTCTTCCCTCTTTTCGTCCAACTCCTTTCTGCCTCCAGGAGCCCTGCTTGCTTTGTCCTGCTGTTCTGTTCCTGCCAGGTCTACTGCAGTCAGCTTTCTGAGCAAACCGATTGCTAAACCTGCCCATGGACATGGTTTAACAATCCTGCACTCCATCCAGGCTGGGAGAGGTGTGGCACCTTGGTGCCAACACTGACGGATCCAGTGACAGTCTGCAATAGAACAACTGAAACCAAAAAGCCTTGGCCTTGTAATTCCAAATCAAGTCCATAATCCCTAAATAGAAATGGCAACTGACTTAAACTGCTTCATTGGGGTTTTTTTTCCCCTGAAAAATTTAAGAATCTGTAAATGGGGACTGAAATTTTCTGAAAAGCAGTGTGTGCCCTTTCAACAAATGAAAGCCCTTTATGCTGTACTTAGAAACTCACAACCAGTGGCTGCCCATCAGATTCTCAGTTAGTGTCATAAAGCCTGTGTGTAGCAATTCTTTGACTCTGAAGTTGTGAAAAACGTAGGGGGAGAGAGGAACTTTTAAAAGCTGCCAGGTAACTTAGGAGCACAAATTAATGGGAACCACACTCCTTAGTCCCCTAGGAGTTTTCAAAAATGCCATCATTACTGCCGGGCACTGAGGCATGCCTTCCGTCATGAGGATGAGAAGGGGCAGAGTGTGCGCTGTGCCTCTGTGGAGGCAGCTTTACCAAGTGCCTCCATAAATGAGGTGTACAGGGCTTTTATGAATTGAGCCTTTGAAAGCCCTGCTAGCAAGGCTTATTGATCCAGGAGTCACACATGGATGTCAAGATCTTAAATTGCAGCCAGTTTTTATTACATGAAAGAAATTTTAAGAACATACCTTTTCCCCTCCCTCCCTTTTTTAAATTACTGCCTGCCGAAGTTTTGTGTAACTGGGAGGTTGCAAGCAATTAAATGAGTCAGCTGGATCCTGGGTCCAATTCCAGACTGAAGTGTACTGTTCATGGAACATGATTGATGGAGTATCAGTGAATTTGTAAGCAGAGTAAGAGGTTTGGAAATGTTTTTCAGATCTACGAGGAAATATAATTTAGTCAACTCTGTAAGAAACATTTATCATGTTCCAAAAATATCATCAGCGGTAGATCTTTCATTTGATGTGAATACAGATGAACAATGCAGCTATTTGGATACCTAAAAACTTTGAGAGTTGAGAAGCAATCTGTCTGTCTGGTTCTGTGATATGATGGGTTGTGCCATACTGGGATCTAAGCTATTTTGGTGGAATTGTGTACACCACAATCCAGAGTAAATGATTTCTTGGAGTCTACAGCAGCGAATATTCCCTGCACTTAAGCCCAGATGATGGACTGGATTTTTAAAACATCATTTTGAGCTGTAAGCAACAACTGCATAAATCCAGCATGAGGTTATGCAGTACAAAAAAAAAAAAAAAGGAAAAGAAAAGAAAATTATGAAACTTCAATATTTCTCTAATATTATCAGTGTTGCTATTGATTTCTAAAAAGACACAAAGACACTGTTGTCTCTTTAAGCTCCTCATGGAATAACAGTGTATGTACACATGTTCATGAACATCAGTTAATGAAACCATACCAAAAATAAAGCAATTTCTATAAGATCAGAAACATTAAGTGCAAAGTTTTGGCAACAGTGTTAACTCATCCCTCCAGTGTACTCTTGTTGTACACATCAGTAACAAAACAGTAGCAAAATGACTCACCTGTCTGCGAAAATTGCCAAGTGGCTTAGACAGCCAAGTAAAGGAAGTATTTCATGCATGGGAGCTACTTCCCAAAGCAAAGGAAGTGAGTAACTGTGCAGTTACCTGTGAGGAGTTTCTGCCAGTGAAATTACTAAAGCACATTGCACGTCATCCCAATAATTGTTGGAGCCTCAACTGTTTGCATCAGCTGAAGATCTGCCCCTATAAATTCATCAAAGCTTTTGAAAAAGGAGGAGCCTAACAAGAGGTTTGATAGTAAAAGTGCTGATTTACACTTCAGTTTCTTCATTGTTGCTCATCTCTTCACAGCCACGAGAAGAGTTAGGTTTAAGTTACAGCTGTTCTTTCAGTGCGGATAAAGCAGGCTGAAGCTGACACAGGGTTTGCAATGATACATATTACTGTACAGTTATATCAAATTTTTTTTAATTAACAACTGGTTAAGACAACTGAGAAATGCAAATAACCTTTTCCGTTCTGTGTTGGAAAAGTTCTACTCCAAGAGATGTTTGCCCTGTTGATGTTTGCACAGACTGCTTTGCAGTGCTCTTCCATGTTTATGGTGTTTGTCTTCTGCTTTCTCCTAACTTCATCTTTGGAGCACCTCCAGCTTCTTCTGTTCCCAAGTGAAATCAGGCAATTCCTCTCATTTGGACAAGCCTAGTTCTCCTCTTTCCCTTTAGTCATAAAACATTCCTGCCTGTCTAACCTAATCACAAAACCTTTAGGGCAATTTTTATTCCATTATAAGTTTATATTGTAGCAAGTAGTCTTCATCTTAATTGTTGATTTGTAGAATGTGGACTAATTTGTGGCTTCATGTAGCTCCCCTCAAATTATAATAAATGTGCTTCTTCTTGCTGCTTCTGTTCCTAGCAGTACCAGGCACCAGCAGTAATGCATTACAGTTGTCTTTCTCAGAGCATTTCTCCCTGGTTCATATTACTTTTTGTTTTTCAAGTAAACAGTGCCTTCCTTTCCTGGACAATTAGGCTAATTGCTGAAATGAAACCCAAGTGTCATGACGAGGCAGATGCCACCAAACGTTAATCAATCGTGCAAAATAACTCTTCCTACACTGCAAGCCCACCATGATACAGTTCTGTAAAGATTACAGAGAAGTTTATTACTGTTTCCATTTATTCATATTGCTATTCCATCTCAAAACAGTAGTCTCAGATAAAATGAAGACAGTTTCTTTTCCAGTTTACAGAGCCAAGCAATGGACTTGTCCCTTTCTCCCTATGTCTTTGTCTTAATAGCATATAGGAGACCTTTTTTTTAGCACAACTACATCTGCTGATGCTGCCTGCTTTTTTCGATGTTTGAGCAAAGGACAGAAGATATTTTCAGTGGATAGAAGAAAAAAAAATTTTCCCCTAAACTCCAGCTTGCAAAGTTAATTCAATTTGCAGTTCTCAGTCTAGACCTCAACTGAACTGTCAGGGAATAAAATCTGTATAATAAACCAGTCATCTAATTCACAATATCACAAGATTCAATCTCCCTAGGCAAGATTTAGTTCAGACATTCAGGTGCTTTGTTGTATGAAGTTAGACAAGATGGTATTCATCTTTTGTGACTTCAGCTATCTGAAAGTTAGGCATCATGTCAAAGCTGGTCTCTAGGGTCCCTCTGTAGTCAACAGAGAGAAAAAGAGGCACTTCCCAGGGCAATTCATTCCACCTTTAACATCATAGCATCATCAGAGTGTCAGAAAGAGGACAATGCTTTGGTTGAAGAATTGTTGTCTGGGATTCCTAACAGCACTATCCTTTTAAAGCCAGTGGGTGCTTTAATACCTGTAATCTGTAAAGTCTGCCCACCAGTTCCTCACTTGTGAATGAACAGTGTCAGGCAAGGAATATTTAACAAACAGATTCTCTATTGAACACTCTCAACATTCACTGGTTACCATGCCAGATCAATCATTTTATAGTAATTATTTTGCAGGAGTTTATTCAGAGTCTGTTAGAATAAACCCAGAAAAAAATTAAATGACTGTTGAGTGCAAGATTAATGGTGCTAGCCAGGCATACTTTACAAAACCAACATCACCAAAACAAGCTTTTCATGCAGCTTTTACAGAGTGCTTCCAGTCAGACCTAGAAGCTTCCCTGCACTGGGAAACCTGTGTGAATTATAAACCAGAAATCAACCCTGTGTTTTTCAGCTTCTCTAGATATTTTTTGAATGGGTCTAAAAAACAACAAACACAGTTCTTCTACAGGGAAGAACATTCAGATACAGAAGTGGTTTGTGAACAGTAAAGTGGTAGTTGCAGAGTTGCAGGTAGCAGCAGAGCTACGGCCCAGAGCCTTCTAATGGAGTCCCGTAGATCATATTTGAGGCCTCAATGAAGGCTTTTTGAAAAATCTACTTAAATTGAGTTGCAATTGGAGATTGGATCCCATGCTGCTTTCCAAAGAGTGGTAATAGAAGATCCACATTAATTTTTCACTTACTTCCTTACCAGGAGGTGCAATTCCTTCTATTGCATTATATTGTTTATTTTTATTACCCTTGTGAATGACTCTGTCGCTTCTGTTTAAGCAGAAGCGGTAACTCAATCCCTTAATACAGCCTTAAACAACATTGCTTCCAAATGAGGTTAAGATCTATATTATATGCAGCATTTGTCTTGAACCTTAATTCAGCCTGCTTCTGAAAGGTTATCTAGTTACATTCAGGAGTAAGTAATTTCAGATCCAGTTCCTGGTGATCACTGAGTTCTAGACTAAATTTCAACTGACAGGACTTCTTAGGCATGATGCACTATAAGATGCATGCTAGGGAATTTCTGTTCCATTATATTAATGTAATCAATGTTTCTTCTTTACCAGGAAAATTTAAACCAAAGTTTTTTTCTGAAGGGAAAATTGTACCAAGTGTGGTGTTCTTTGGGGTTTTTTGTTATATGAGCGTTGTCTTTTAATAATATTAAATACTATTCCAAAAAAAAAAGCTTTAATAATTTCCTGTACATAACCCCATCCCTTTATTTCCATCTTTGATTTAAAGAGAGGTCCCTCTTGTGCAGTTCTAAATTGAGACACAATTTCCTCTGAGCTTGACCATACTTGCAGGTTTTTTTTTCTCATTCCCCTTGGTGTAGAAACAGACCTGAGCTGAATATCTCAGATAAAGACCAAGCTGTCCTTGAGTTTTCCCAAAGCTGCAAAAGTAATGGGAGTTAGCAGTCTGATGTTCCACAGAATGCCCTCTTTAAAAAAGGGAAAGGGAAATATTCCCTCTTCCACAAAGTGCTTTGCATGGGCTAGTAAGAACATTATCATGTATCAGAATTATCTCACGTATTAGAATGATGGTTTTTAAAAGGGACTAGAGAACAGCCTTTCAGCTGGTGTCACAAGTCTGTGAGATGCTTCAATGCAGCCCAGAGAGCAGCTGTCACTTGGAAATGAGAGAGGGTCACATAAAATCCTTGAGTAGGTAAGAACTGTTGTTCTGGTGTCACCTGTCTGACTTTGCCTGAAATAAATTAGGGAGTACTTGCACAGGCTGCTTCATCAGCGGATCAGGAGGGAAAGCGGTCGTGAACAGATGGAGGCAATAACCTCTCCTGCCAATGCAGCTGGGGAAGGATGCCTACCTGCAACCAGAGGGACTTACCTGTACCACAACTACAAATAACTCCAGGATCTCACCACGGGCTGCTTTATCTCATTAGTGCTGACAGCTGGGAGCTGAAGTGTTGCTGCTAAGGCTGGAGCCTTGCACTGCCAGGGATTTGTGGAGGGGGATACCCTCCCCTTGTGAATTTGTGACAGCGTAGTTGAAAGTACTTGGGGTCTGTTGACTCACAGTGAGAAACATCCATAGAAAAGCATAAGAGACAGACTCTGCTGGTTTTGCAGTAGATGGGCCAAATACTCAGATCTCAGGGCCCTTCTGTGGCATTTCTTGCTGCAATTTCTTCAAGCAGGAGCTCTGTGTTTTACCAAGTATCAGTAAAACTCAGAGATGGGTGTTTTATGAAAACACAATTTTGGAGAAACAAATCATGTTTGTAAAGCATCTCTCTACCTTCAAATGTGTGTGTCCACTTAAAAGAAGTTTGGGTCCAGACTTGGTGCTGTTAGGTTTATTTTGCTGTTTTCCACTACAATGAAAAGCAATTTCCACTTGAATTTTGGAAATTCGAACAGTTCTAATAGTATCAAGTAACTTTGATCAGAAATTGAAAGTCTCTTTTCATAATCTCATCCTAAAACTGTAACAGATATTCAGTGCTTCATCTACAGAAAATTTAATAACTTAGCCAGCATCAAAAATTGTTTGACACCAAATATGCATTGCTGAGTGAAGGTAGAGATTTATAACATTGCATGTGAGATGTTAGTATCTAATTTACTGCATTAATCAGTGAATGCCAAATCAGTTTGCAGATTGCATGTAGATCAGTTTAATCTGTCATCTTAATTGTCAGTGAAATTTTTAATGTTGAGTTTACTTTAACTGTTTTCCATGCTGCTTCTCACTGAGATGGAAATAGCAGTGTAATAACTCTACAGTGCCCACATGAGTCTGTGCAGGCCTCATGGTTGGTTTTTTTACTACTTTCCCCATCTGAGGTTCCCTGAGTTTTGCTAATATTTGCATTGTTTGATGTGTGCCAAATGGAGAGAACGTTGTCAGCCCTGTCAGTACTAACGTGGTAAGAAGTTGTCTCTTTGGAGCACTGAGTGAGGAGATTTCTGGGGACAGGACTGAGCTGAAATGACCCAGAGCTTCCTCAGACAGATGCTGCATTAGCATGTGGCAATGACTGCAGTGATTCTGTCACCCTCCGTGCTTGTCATTAGCATTTGGTGGCACACTCGCTGTTGCCTTCCACTTGAGAGCCTCTGTGTGTTACATGGGGTAAGCAGCGCGTTCATTTTTATTCTAGCTTGTTAAAAAAGCAACCTGGTGGGACAAAGCTATTCCAAGTGCAAACTTAATATGTGTTTTGGCAAAACAAAACAAAACAATTGATGGTTTATACCAAGTTTTCGCACCTTTTCCCTGGACTCTAGGAGGTTTTTTTATTGGGAAATGTGTTACAAGGCATAAAGAAAGCATGAAATATATGAACTGAAAAAAATTTTTGAACAATAGCAAGTTTCCTGGAGCTAAACAATGTTTTATTTCAGGTCAAATAAAATCTTTTGAAGTACTGCTGAGCAAACATTTTCCTCTACAGGGGACATTTTCATTTTAGATAGCTCTTAAAAATGAGATTTTTTTTTTCTGTGAAAAAAATTATGCTATTCTAAAAAGCAGCAAGGCCGTATATTCCCCACAAAATGGTTTTTTAGGGTTTTTTTTCTGTCACAGCAAAAAGAGACTTATCCAAGGTCTTTGTCAAGTAAAGAGGCTCATTCAAGGTCACAACATAAGAACCCTTTTGAAAAACCTGACCATCAGGTTCCTGATTTGATGGCCAGGATTTCTGGATGTGATGTGCTAGCGGTGCAAGGCGCCTGCTCACACAGGTGGAGCCTGGTTTGAAGGACCTCAAGAAATGATGCTGGGCTGCTGTGTTTGGGCTGTTTTGTGCTCAGTCCTTGGTTATTTAATTCTGTCTTCATTTCCTTGAGTAGTGGGAAAAGGGTGCCAGGCTTTTTATTTTCAAGAATACCCTGGATGACCAGTAACTTGGATTTGCCACCCTGTCTTTGCCAGGTCACCATTTCCTCACCTGCCCTACTGCTCTGTTGAGCAGAGCATGCAGCTGCTGCTGCCATGGGCCCAGAGGCCTCGGAGCTTTCTGACTCTGTCACTGCCCATGGGACCTTGGATCATTGATTTTATCCACATTAGATGCTAGGGCAAGGCACTTTTATCATCTTTGTGGTACCTCATTGACAGACTGTTTAAAATTATATTGCTCACTAAAAAGCAGCAGTAATGACCTGTGGGATGGGAGGGAAGGGCATGGTCCAAGTGGAGCTGAGAGCCTTTGCTGTAACTACAGCTGCACAAGAGTCCTACTGCTGTCTCCCAAGAAATCCTGGAAAACGAGGCAAGGCATTCTTTCTGGTCTGAGGAGTAGGGCAGTTGATTTTGTTGCTGGTATTTCAGTAAACTTTCTGCTTGTAGATTCCCTGTGTTGCCTTCCTGGCTTTGAGATTCTGCAGTGATGTAAGCAGTTAGCCAGTGACATTCTTTATGGCTGGTGAACTGCATCCACATCCCATTAAGTTAAAGCCCTGGGAGAGCTGGAAGTCAGGAATTTTAACTATTCTCTTTGTAAAATATATGTAGTGGACATATAACACCTTTGCACTCGGTATAACTTTACTATAGCACAGAGACGACCATGGGCAGCTTAAGGTGAATGGAAGTACAAATACAGTGACCAGTGGGGCAGAGTGAGAAACAGGAAGAGTGTCTGTCCCCTAAGATGGCTGTCCTTGTCAAGATAGCCACTGCCAGAGAGAATTCCTAATGAAATGTGTACAAAAATTAATGTTCATTATTATTTGGTCTTTTAAATTGACGCTTCCAGATCACATGTAGGCACATGTAAAGTAGATTCTAGGTCTCCCCTTGTCTGCTTTATGGCCAAAAGAAAGTTTGGTGGTTCTTTTTTTATTATTCAGTCTATTTGTGTACTTTGTATTGTCAAGTGAGTCCTGCCCAGTACAGCTTGCTTACTGTAACCCTCTCCTAAACTGATGGTATTTTTTGCCAATACGTTCTTTGAAACTGCATCCAATAGACGTTTGGTGGAGTGTATACATAATTTCGTTACTTCCTGTAGCTGGTAAATTGGTTTCTATTTCTCTTTTCTTTGTGCCTGGTACACCTAATTATTTTTTGATTACCAGTCACTTGGAATACTGTGCACGTATGGCTGGGTATTTGAGGGTACTCTGCTACCCCTGTTTGCCACAAGACTGAACCAACCCCATTTACTTTGCAGTGGGGCTACTCTTTCATGTTCTCTTTTTATCACTTCTTTTTTACCAAAATGTTTATGTTTGCTAGGACTTGATGAAGGGCTGCGTGTCCTCCCAATTCTTTATTTTGTATAATGAATTGTTGAGCAGTTATAAAGGTCTTGCCTGCCAGGAAGAGGTACATTTGCATTTTATAAATAGATTTATCTAAAGTCAACAAGGTGTTATGCTTTGCTGAAACCTACCTGGCTGGGAGGAGCATTTTTCATAATAACAGCAGTAGCAAGTTTGTGAGAATTTAATACTATTGCTGGCAGTAATTAAGTGATTAATTAATGGCCAACTGAATCAGTTAGCAAAACGGGAGGAAACGGGTCGGGAAAATCTTGAAGGGGAGCTTCAACAGAAAGCTTATTGACAAAGAGGATATAAAGGGTTATTTTGGGTAGGCATATGCTTTATGGTGCTGAATTTGAAGATGAGAATTGCTAAGAAAATGACTGCTCATTCAGAGTAATTGTATAAAATCTCCTGAGAGCTGATTGCACAACCTATTCATTGAAGGGTAAAGGTCTTAGAGAAAACTTAGAGAGAGAGGGAGAAGACATGTTCTGTCTCCTTGATCTGTCTTTACTCATAGCAACTGTTTGTTAAAATTCCTCTCACTGTATTTAAAATAAGTTCAAAAGCCATTTTAATATTATTTAACTATTCCAGTATTAGTCTAACTGTTCTCCTGTGGCTGGCAGCCCACAGGCATCTCAGCCTCAGGGTATGGTTATTCCCTGTATTGATACTGGTCAGCTCTTGCAATCCTCTCTGCATCTCCATATACTTTTGGAAAGTGATCTCACATGGAAAGCATTAACCAAAGAGTCTTTCAGCATGCCACAAGAGAGTAGAGAGACTGCCTGAAACTGGGGTGGTAATGTTGGAATTGTAATGTTATCCCTTCTTCCATTTTTCCCTGATATTTTCAGTAAGCATCTTGGCTTACACAGAGCCAATCACTGTTATACACTGACATCTATTTTTTTTCAGTAAGCATTCCCAAGTCATAAGTTTTGTGCACGATCAAACATTAACAGAGGTCCTTGGGCAGAGATGTGGACCCCAGGAAGCAGTCCTTCTCCAGGCTTTTTTTGATGTTGAGGGCCACTGACCTTCAGCAGCTTTGCTCGTGGGATAACATCGTTCAAGCATAGCAAGGCCTTGAAGCACAGCCTGGAACACAAGCACACAGAATTGTGCTGGCCCTCCGTCCCTCTGGACTGGCTTCAGAGCACTGAGTTGTTGGTGCATCCAGCTGGAAGAGTGACCCATGAGTCACTGCATCCATAACTTCTTGGTGTTCAGCGATGTGTGGAGGTAGGGTGACACCGAGAGTTTCCTTTTGCTTCCCCAGAACTAAAAGCATCCGTGCACATGAAGTCCCTCCCAGGCAAACCTGTTGTGTGTCGCTATTGCTCTTCCTCACAGCAAGTGTTCATGTGCAATTTCATTTTGCTTGTTATTTGTGGGTTTGAGGTATTGTTGTTCACTTTTTCAAAGTGGGAATCAGCTGCTTGATGACAATTTGCTGCATTCACACAGCTGCAGAGGCTGGCACAGTGGAAAGGGGCACAACAGGAAACTTTCTTCCCCAGGCAAGCTTCTGCTTCTACCTGGAACAACAACTGCTCTTCCACTGTGGGGCCACTGCTTTGCACAGTAAGGCATTGGCTGCAGTGTGAGGATGAGTCCCTGCACTCTGCTGAGTGCATGCTCTGGGCTGTGCTGATTTGTGATATTCCACCTACCAGCAACCCATGTGCAGTGAGGCCAAAAACCTTAACACTGCTGACAGCTAAAGCAGAGAGAGTGCTTAAAACAGTTACAGAAAGAGAATTGCATTTTAGAAATGAAAAATCTGATTCCTATCTAAAATGCTGTTTGAATACAGTTGAGTCTCATACCTTTATTTGTGTTTCTCATGACCAGGCATATGAATATATGCCTCTTGTTGGCTGGATTGGCAATGCTAAAAGAGGGTTTGCTGAGATGCTGCTATTGCAGGGTTGAGAGAGAGGTTATATCCAACCTGTGTGGAATCAGTTCTTGATGAGCCATGAAAATATTCTCCAGTCTCTCCTTTTTCCTTCAATCTGTGCATCTTCAGTCCAACTGGTACAGGAAGCAGCAGGAGTCAGAGAAAGAGTCTGGTTTGAGCAATTTACAGGCTCATTTATGTGATTGAAATTGATTGACAATTACCTCAATCTCCTCATCTTTAAAATGTTATTGATCTTTGTGGTTTTCTTGTTGTGCTGTTTTTAAGAACTAAGAATTGAAAAAAAATCCACTGTGTATAGCGGCAGTGTTGGTTGTGCTTGGAACTGCAGAACTGGAAGACACAAAGATAACACTTACTTTAATCATTGAAAATGGATTTGAACTAAGCCTTATAAGAAGCAAAATGTGGAAAATTACATGTATTTCCTGTCTAATCAGCTCTTACAGTTTCCCCAAGAGCCACACATGAGGTTTGGAAGTACAATTTTCATGTCCTTTCTCCAGCAGCCTTGTTTTATTTCGCATTCAGTTCCCTGTCTGGTGCTGAGGTAGAACCTGTGCTAAATCTGCTCCTGTTGTCTGTAAATAAGCTTAGAGATCTTAACCACCTCATGATTTTGTCAGTGCCCACCACATGTGGCAAGCAGCAATCAGTCTGCTGGTGTTTCCCATGGAAAAGATTGCTGGCTGATAAGAGCTGGTCTCCAAGCCTATTCAGACCCAGAGAGGCCTGATGGGAATAGCAGGGCTGATAATAGAAGTTGGACTTTTTTATTTTCCCTCTACAAGATTCGTATTTTGAAAAATTCGCAGGAAGTCACAGAAAAGGGGTTTTTGGCCTTTGTTTTTAGGAGGGTTTTTTGGTTTTGTTTTTTTTTTAACCAGTTGCTTACTGTTACAAATACATAGCATTCACTTGTTTTAGGAGAAAAATGACACCTAGGGGAGAGGGGATTTTGGTGTTTTTTAATCTCACAAAGGTGCAGTGGTACCCAGAAAGATGCAATGGTACCCAAGAGAAAAGGGAATCAAACAGCAAATGGAGCCTGATATTGAAACAAGGGCAATGAAAAGCAACCAAAAGAAATGAGATTTGGGATTTTAATAAAATTACTCTATCCCACTGGATTATTCTAAGTCAGAATGTTCACATTTATGGATGAAAGCCTTGAAGATCTACTGTGTTAGATGAAATTTAAAAATGGGCCACTGACTAGTATGCACAGTATTTCATACACTAAGTATTCTCTGTCTCTTTTGGCCCTTTTCAATTTAGCAGATGCCACAGAATATGTAGGTATCACTGCATGATGGAAAAATCACACTTTCGTTATAAAATTCACTGCTGCTGTTTACTTGTTTACTGTTAATTTTTGGATGTGCAGTTGGAGCTGCTTATTGATTGGTATGGAACATATGTTACCATGAGCCCCAACAAAAAAACAAAAGAAGCAGCTAGATTTTGTGCAAGATTAATAGGGGAAAACATTATCATGTCATTTATTGCACTCAACGATTTTTTGTTGTCTCAGGAGCTATGAAGACCCTCAGCCAACTTTCCTAATTGAAAATTGAGAAAGTGTGAAATCCATCTAACTTTCTGTTTCCACATTCTTATTTCATTATAGTTTTTCAACGAAGCTATTTTTCTCTGTAAATTCAGGGGCGATACATCACACCAACATTATTGTTGGGAAGTCATTCAGTCAAAAGGTAGGAAAAGCAACTAGACCTGGGCAAAAACACTTCTGAGAGAACACAGAGGACAGTCTGAATGCTGCACAACTCTGGAGAGAGCTCTTGCTGCTGAAATGCGGCTGTGAGCAAGTGCCAGCTCCTCAGGTGTGCTGAGAGCTCTCTTCTGTGTAAGCAATCCTGCTGGCATTAGGCAGTGCGGAAGGAGCAGATGTTTAAAATTTGTATACTAAACACAGCATCCCTACTTTGAAGCAGCAGAGAGGGAGAGCACATTAGAACTGAGCTGGTTGAATTATTGCCATGAGTGTGTTCCAAACCAGTAAGTCCCCTCTTGAGTTTCCTGCCCAACATTTTATTTTTGTCTTAATTCAAGTGTTTTCAAATTTCTGGGGTTTATGACAGTATTACTCATGTGTTGAAACCTCTAAAGTCAGTTTTCTAACCTAGAATTTATTTGAATCTTTTGTTCTGTGAGAACTTTGGGGGTTTTTATTTTCTGATTAGATACATTTTGAAATGTTGACATTGTCTTTGAGGTGAAAATTCTGTTTCTACATGGCTCTAATGAGCTAGTTTTCTCACCTTGTGGTAGCTCACTGTGGGAATGCTGCACCCTTAGCGTGCTCTCTCAATGGGAAGTTACTTGCTACCCTCTGTCCTGCCTTCATCAAAGGTATGGCCCTGTTCATTTTATACTGTAAATTATTCAAACTGCACTATGAAGACAGAGTAAATTATTTCCTCACAGGTTTTTTTCATGCCTCTTATCATACCATCTTAGTTCCTCACAAATGATAATGAAATGAACATCACAGAGCTCTTGTGATGAGTTTATTCCCATTTATGTTTAGGAAGTGAAGTAAGAAGATTAAAGGCAGTTTATGTAACTGGAAAAATGGGTGAGCTTTCAGGCATATACAAACATGGGCTGTTTTTTCTGCCTGTAGCAGGCAGTCTAATAAAAAAGAGAGCACTTCCTCCTACAAATGTGGCTTCACTTGCATCCTTAGGCAATGACAGTAACAGTAACAATGCTGTTACAAATACTGAAGTCAGAAATTACAAAGTGTTGACGAATTTTGACTGCCTGGTGTGAGAAACATGGAATCCAGCCTTTTTTTCCAAGCAGTTTTTGAGGACAATGTGTTTTCCAAGTGTTTCTCTTATTGGTCTCATTTGCAGCTGCAAATACTCAGGTTTCTTGCTGATCTGGATACAGGTGTCCTGGGGTGGGTGGCTGGAAAATGAGAGCAGTGTAGCTCGCTGTGAAAGTTCTGATTTATGTGATCTGCCCTGTGTCATGTGGAGTTCATTGGCCATTTGCCAAGGATGGCTTCGCTCCCCTCAAACATGAACTTAATCTTTCGCTTCTCTCACTTTCTTTCCTCCTTTATTTCATACCTTCCAGCTTCTCTAATGGTAAAAGCATAGGGATTAGTGACTTGTAGCAATAGCAAATTTACTTTGTCCTGGAATATGGCTATCCTCAGCACAAAGTGAGCCAGCAGCCTTTGAATGTCTATGCTGCTGGAGGATTGGAGTTAAAGAGTGAGTAAATATGTACCCATCAGAAATGGCAAATTGTGGAAAAATCAATAATCAGAAACTCCCCCAAATTCTCACTATCCTTTTATAGCTAGACAGCAGCTTTTCTTTTTTTCTCACAACCTTTCAGTGCCCCAAGTAATGTTTTTGTAAATACCTAAGTCAAAGCTTTGAACTCAAGCCAAAGGAGGAGCAGGTGAAATTGAGAAGTTAATTGTTGTGGCAGACACACATCATCAACAAGGTTGTACAATCCCAGATTTTTAGTGGCATTTGGTGGAGGCACATTAGGCTGCAGCACTAGCCCACTGGAAAACATTTTTAAAAGGTGTAATTAAATAGTAGGAAACTTTCTCTGTTTTGAGAGGTAACACATTTGGTTAGATAAACATGGTGGACTTTCATATTTTTTGCTACATATATGCAGTTAAAAATGGAAGTTTTTCACCTTGTGGTCATACAGGGTCTTGCCTTGAGAACCACTGAAATCAACCCAACCATGTCCAATTCAGCTCCTCAAGGATAGCCCAGAGAGAAGCTGCTTGCTGGTAAAATGGGACAACATTGTACATTTATCCCAGGTCTTTGGAATTTTTATGGCGTACAGATGAGACAGTTTTTAAACAGCAACCAAGTACTGTCCTATTAATCTCTCCTGTTTTAACGTGTGCTGAGCAGGAGTGCTTCACCTGACTGTGTTTGCCCCAAAAGCTTCCAGTAGAATTAAAAATTATAGTCTAAGAAGTTGAATGTAGCATGTGAAGGTATAATTATGTTCAACTTCATTAAACCCTGCATGATAATTAGCAGCGTAGCCAGTTTTCCAGATAAGAGATATTTTTGGGGATGCCTGCAAGGATTTCTTCCATCCCACCTGGCCAAGTGTGGTGGCAGGAAGTCGAAGTTTCCCATTTTGCAGTGATCAAACACCATGAACTTTCTGGCCATGTCCCTCAGAGACAGACTCGCCAGAGCTTGCCAGCACACTGTGATTTCTCTGCTGGTCAAGGGACAGGGAAGGAGAGAAGAGGAAACCCAAGTCTGAGAAAATCTGTTGAGAATTGAAATACACCCCCTTGGGTCCCACAGTCTGAGCAGTAACTTGCTGATCCCGCATTAGGCTAAGGTATATGATTTTCCTCTTTCCATCCTGATATATGTAAACCAAATCCAAAAGCATGGGCAGTAAAGATCCCAGGCTGTCATTTGTGTCCAGGATCTGGTACTGGATTTGAACACTGTCAGGGCTGGACTGTGTTGAGAAGCAGGACCTGTGAGGTACAAAGTCAGCACTTGCTCCCAAAGGAGTTGTTTCTACTTTCAATTTAGAGCCTGAAATGCCATTTATTTAATGCTGCTGTTTAAATAATGATTTATAAGCCTCCAAGCCAGCCGTGGTACAGCTTAATTACTGCTGTAATTTATGGATGCCACTGGCTACATAAACACTGCTGTAAATATAAAGGATGTCTCCCACAAATTTTACTCTGATACTCATTTGATACCATTCATTTTCCTTTCCTTACACATCTTCTGTGTGTGAGTTGAGGCCACTTCACTCAGTGATCCAGGTCATTCTGGTTCATTTTGCCAGGAGTAATTGGGGCTGGGAACTGAAAAGATCAAACGTCTGTTTTTCTTACAAAGTATTTTAATTAAAATTTGAGTTTCCTTGAGCTTGGATGCAAACATCTGCATTAAGTGGCCCATTAAAAGGATTATTTGTATTTGTGCTTTTTTTTGGTTATCTATTTGTTTTACTAGTTAATCATGTCCTTTCTCCAATTCATTTTGCCTTTGTGCACACAGTAAGCAAGCCAACAAGATGGGAATAAATCATGCACTGTAACAGAGCGCAGCCATTCCACGGGCTGCAGCTTTGCGATTTGTGTTCTCTAACCTATACAAGGAGCACGTATATGTTGGTCTAATGCAAATCTGAGCTAATTCAAGCTCAGTCTCCACAGAGATGAATGAGCATGCAAATCTGCTGCTTTGTTTTGGAGGAATAGCTCCTGGAATTGCCCGATTCCCAGTTGCAACTGACATATTTCAAATACTAGTCAGTTGGCTTCGGGAGATTTGTGCCCCCAGGCTGCAACAAAAAACACCTGGGAAGACAAGCAGCTTCTCTTGAATGCCTTGGTTCCATTATAATTAGTGTTAATGCAGTTGTGTGCTTGGAAAAGTGAGTGCCTTTACAAAGTTATAATGACTTGAGTAAACAGAACAACCCCAATGCCTACAAAAACCACTCCTCTGAATCTCTGTATCTGTAGCTGCTGGGATAAAACATGGACACTGCAAAAAGATTGCAGATAAGCTGAGTGGGACATGAAAGCTGGTAATAAACATGCTGTTCAAAACTATCTATGGGGTAATTCAGAGAGACAAGAGTACTTCTGAATTTCAGTAGAATTTCTGGGTCTTTTAAGTGTGTCATGATGTTGCTAACTCATGGAAGTGCTCTGGGACATATCTCTTAACTTTTCTTCAGGTGGTACTTCCAAAAACGGGGTGCTATGCAGGTTCATTGCACACCCCTAGGAGAAAGGATCACCTACTGAGTTACCACAGTCACTTCTTACAGCTTTGTAGCACCCATTTGCACGCTGAACTGGGCCCACTATGGCTTGTGGCATGTGAAGAGCTTTGCACCTCACATAGGGAAGGCTCTCAGCAGTGTCTCTGAGAATGCATTTTTAGTAGGAAGTTCAGCAAAGCCAAGGGAGATACCATCTCACCATCTCACTGCCTTAAACCCTCGCCAAGGATCCCACAGAAATTGTCAGCAGCCAGCTCTGAGTTACTCGGTCTATTTCTCCTGCAAAGCTTCTCCTCTGTAGCCATGCCTTGACCCTGACTGAAATACAAGGGCATTGTGCAGCCTGTATGTGGCAAGCCAGAATTACTCCAAGGAGGGGAAAAAAATTGGGCTGACAATAACACAGAGCCCCCTTTTCAGAAGCCATGGTCCTTTATTAAAAAGGTTTGGCATGTATTCCCCCCACTCCTGAGTGATTTGCACCATAAAATAAGCTTGTAGAGAAATAGTGGTTGTTTTCCTGCATGCTTCATTAATTTTTAGTTTTGGCAGGCAATATAAATAAAAATATCAAGTGCACATCTAATTGAATCGCCAGTGATTTCCAACTCCCTGTAGTACCAGAGAACATGTTGTAGCTGCGCTGTTTAGTGAGCATGGATGAGTTAGGCAAACAATGTCTTTCTCTGCCCAGAGTCTGGTTTAATCTGGAGCATTTACCCGTTTCATATGAGACAGGGCAGTTATTGCTGCGATGGGGAATTCACAGCACAGATCTCTTTGTTCTTCTGGGCTTGTCTTCCCGCAGTGACTGGAAGCACATCTTGGCAGAGTCAGGAAGGTGTCAGTCAACTGCATCCACACTCAGATTTTTGTGGAAGGAACTCTGGCATTTCTCAAGCTTAGCCTCCTCCATATACACTGACTTCAGGATGTTGCTGAACTAATTCCTGCCTCCTTCAGGTGTCTGATCTAGAGCACGGGCCTCTTAAAAAAAAATTAAATTTAAAAAAGAAGGTCTTGTCCTAAGTATCATCACAAAGGACTTGGGATGAGAGAATTCCTGCAGTAAGGAAAAAGATACCTGTCGGGCTACTTGATATCTGACTTCTCAGCTGTCAAGGGAATCAAGTGCCTCCAGAAAAGGATGATTCTTAGGGAAAATTACCCAGGATCATTTCTGAATGGATGATACTGACCTCTAATTGTAAAGTTTGGTGACCTCACTTCATAAGAGATGGCTCCTTTGCACATTGCTGGATGTCTTTTGCTGCTTAGCACATGAAAAATGAACCGGTGACTTTTGTCGCTTGGTAGATGTAGTCTGCTGTGGGCTCCCTGACTCAAGGGAGTGCAGGATGCAGGAGTGCAGGTATACAAGGGAAAGAAAACTACATGTAGAGATTGAACTGTGTTCTCTTCTGCAGAGATTATGATAACACTATACACCCAAAGCAAAGGTAATGTATGTTGCCAGGAGAGATGATGAAAGTTTGTGCTCTTTCTAAATGCTGTAGCCATGTTACTCCTGAGCTAGATAGAGAGAATATCAGTCTTCAGGTCTGTCAGTGCAGTAGTAAATTCCCACACAATTGGAAACCCATCATGTGTATTGTGTTCTTGAGAAGTACCAGAGCAGGCTGCAGGATTTAAGCCCTCCAGAAGTCAAAGGTGCCTTCCATATTATAGCACCAGAAAGGCCTGGGGAACTGAAGTTCTCTATTAGGTGGACCATTAGGTATTTGACAAGATTAAACAGGTCAAAAAAGTAATTATCAGGTAAGTATTGAACTGGGGAGATTTCACAAGGTGTTTGTCCCTTTAGTATTATGCAGGATGTTATGCAGGATGCTATGACCTGTTGGTTGAAAGGAATTTGG
This sequence comes from Ifrita kowaldi, assembly GCA_013398055.1. NCBI lineage: Eukaryota > Metazoa > Chordata > Aves > Passeriformes > Cinclosomatidae > Ifrita > Ifrita kowaldi. The sequence continues at coordinate 356,916 of VZRS01001587.1, forward strand.
TTATCTGGAGTGTTTTTGTTGTTTTTTTCTTTTTCTCTAGGATCTGCTGCTCTCTCAAAAATGGCTCTGGAGGGTTCCTTCAGTTGCTGGAATGGAACAGCAATTAGGCTGGGGCAGGCGTGTGACTTCATCCAGGACTGCGCTGAGGGAGAAGATGAAGGAGATATGTGCAGTGAGTAAATCCTAAGCCCCAGGTTGTACCATCCTTTTCCAGAAGCATTGATTGGTTTGAACTTTAATGTCTGATGCTTTAGCACTAACAGACTCATTTGGTACTATCAAAAGACCTGTATCCCCCATTACATATGCTGTTTTTCTGGGTGTCTGCCTGGAGTACACCATTTGATGTTTCTGGGCTCGCCTACATCAGTTCTGCAGCAGCTTCTTAACATGCTCTCAGTGCTTCATCACTTCCAGTGTCCTGATCAAAAATGCAAAGGAAGTATAGCCTGAAGAGCTAGATGCCTTACAGAATTATGAAATGTGTAGCTGGTTAGAGCCTTTAATCAAAATGTAGTGCAGCATGTGGCAGAGGGGGAGAGGAAGGAGAAAACTTCTAAGATGAAAAATGAGTAGAGCCAGTAGCTTGTCTTTGACCAACTCCTGTGTCTTTGTAATTCCTCTGGTTTTCTACCCTCTCTTCAGGAGTCAATAGTCCAATAACATACAGCAGAAGATAGATAGCAGCCTGAGTTTTCTAAAAACCTACTGTGCCTGAGTACTTTCTATAATGTGCTGTGGAACTTAGACACTTTAGGACCTTCCTTTAACTATCTTGAAGGTGCCTTATCACTTTTCTTATACCTCTGTACTTTCTACCTCCAGCATCCTCCCATCTGCCAGTCTACAAATAGTTAGGAGTGGTGGATTGTCAGCTGTGTGGTTGTCTACAGGGCAAATATATCCAGAAAAATAAGCATTGAGAGTTCATTATTCAAAGGGTATGTGCTACAGCTGATCTAGCCTGTGGGCTGTTACAGTAGAACTGTGTTGATTTGGTTTTCAGGGAACGTGTTTGCTGTCTCTAGTAAAAAGTTAACATGAGCGATATACAACTTCTAGCAGATTTCACTTCTTTGCTGCTAATAAAGAAATAAAGTTACAAACTTTATTGGTGTGGAGAACATTGGTTTGACCTGGGATCATCTAGAAAACTAGTTAAAAGCTTGAAATTACATGCTTCTTCATCATTTTAGACATTGTTACAATTTGAAATTATATTCTTTAATGATACACTCCGTGACCATTAAGCTCACAGGAACAGTGTCAGCACTGTGGACTTGCAGCTCCTTAGAACCAATAATGCTTCCTATTAGTAATATTGAAACCTTATTTCCACCTAAGAGCTTTAAAATAGAGCTCTAAAACCTCATAATGGCATTTCCATTGTGTTCTACTCTATAATCAAAAAAAGGTTGGACGCATTTTCATTTCATTGGAAGTAGAGAAACATTATTTACCCTCAGCTGTATGTCCAGATACACTTTGGTGCCTGTGTGCCACAAATGGCTCTGCCTTGTGGGAGTTATCCTGTCTATACCAGAGGGAAGAGCGGAGTTCACACGGTGGAGTTGTACCAAACATGGATGCAAACTAAATACCACCATGGGATGGGACAGGCCTAGAGGAACATGCTTGCCTGTTATTTTCAGATATTGGGTGCACTTGTGGGTGGGTATGTTGTCCATCTTCCTGTATCAGGAAGCTGGCTCTGGTTTTGCCCCTGTACCCCATGGTGAGCCCAGTGGAAAAGCGGCCAACCCCTCTCTGGCATATGTTATTCACAGGGCTTGGTTTGGTTGTGGTTTCTCCCTCCATTCATCTACAGCTGTTTCCACACTGCAATATGGCGCTTGTAGCTGTGTTGGCAAAGGAATGCACTGAGAATGTTGGTGAGAAAATGTAAAAAGCAGAAGATATTCAGCCAGCTGTTTAGCAGAGCATCACTTCCCAGCTTGAGGAGGAGACCACATGGCTTGCATTCATCCATAGGTACTGGAAATGAGAGTTCTTGCTTCCAGCCAAAAGGTCCAAAAAGCACTGTCTTCCACTCAAGGAACAAAAAAGCATGGCTTGCCTGAGCAAGAGCCCGGGCTGTGGATGTGCCTGCTTATCCACCTACAAGTCTGCTCAGTTCTATGGCTGATCCTTCTGCTTTTGCTTCTTTACTGTGTTGAATATTGTTGCCATGAGGCTTCTTACACAAAACAGAGAAGTGATCTAATGTTTGAGGTGTCAGTTATATCTGCATGGCAGCCTAACACAAAACATATGTCATCCTTCAGCATTTTACTTGTCATTTTACTCCTGAGCAACACGGATATTTTCATCAGCTTTTTTGCAAGTGTGGTAAAAAGTGATTCAGATTTATCAAGCAGAGAAAAGGGTTTCCCAAATGGTTCTGCTTACACAAAAGAGCTGTCAGAAAAAGATGTAGCTATGCTCAAAACTGAGGCGAGAGGTTTTAAACATGCCCTTATCAAAGGCTTCTATCTTTGAGCCTCAAGGAGGTGTTGGAGTTTTTTGCCTTTCACAGTCTTTTAGCTTTGCAGGTACTGATCGGTTTTGTTATGATTTTAATTTTTTTTCATATTAATTTGATTTTTGTTCCTTTCTTAGCTGAATAAGGTCTCTCTAAAGCCTGCTGTTTGCGAACATCTCTTTACTTATTAATGGCCAATGAAACGTCATGGTGCTTGCTCTGCTTTGCAACCAATTAGTCTGTGTAGATATTGTAGAATCAGAGAGGGATGACCCCTAGAGAAAAGCATGTTGCTGTTTGAGTCATAATCAGATATCCTTGCAGGAGTAAAAGACAGCTTCAAAGAGGCAGATGTGAGATGAGATGCCGAACTGTGCGTGTGTGTTGACTCGGGATCACACATACAGATTTACCAGCCTGATGGAAGTGTCACACTAGAAATTACTTTGCAGAGCATACATTGCAGACGCACATTAATACTCCAGATAGCACTGGTGGCGTGTCTCTGCTAGTAAATTCCTTTCTGTGTTATGGAAATTACACATGCCAGCCACCGTGGCAGGCTTTGACTCCTGGTTTCTGCTGAATTCATAAACTGAAAGGTAGATTCCTCTATAAAAGTACCTTTTTTTTTAATGGTGTAATAGCTGGAGCTGGGTGTTTCCAAAGAGGGACCTTGAACAAAGAAGTCCGTGGTTGATTATAGTCAGTCTGTATTCCCCAGCCTTCAAGTGACTGTTCGGACCACTTGTTCCCCATATGAGGCTCTGGGAGCTCTTCCCATTCTTCATTGGGTCCCTTCCTTGCTTCTAGGTAGGATGTTTCTTATTTCTAACGTTGCAGCTTCTGTTAGTTAATTCCTTATCTTCTCTCTTGAACCTGCTCTGAGGTCTTCTCTTACTTGACTGAGTGGAAAGTTCAGCATATCTGGTGAAAGTTCACAGCTCATGCCTAAGGCTTCAGCAAATTTATCCATTAATGCTAAGCAACGAGTTCTGTATAAGTAGTTTTCCAAATCACACAACATGTGGATATAAGTTACTGCAAAAAAACCAACATACTTTCTCTTACTGCAGTAATCACATGTAATATACATTGTATGGTAGAAGACAGATATGAAAACTCAAATTATTTACTGATACAGACAGGCAGGGCTCTGCTTTACAGAAAGGGTGAATTTGTTTTAGGAGTTTTGTACTTCTCTTTTTAGTTAACAGTATCTGGGATTTTGTTTCAATAATCTTTCATTGCAGGGCTGCAAGTCAGGGCAAAGTTAAAATTTTACTTAAAAAAAGGTGCGTGTAGTTCTGGCCAGTCCAAAACTACTTTACTTTCCATCACAAATTCACAAAATTTCATCCTGGGAAAATATCGGTTCAAACCTGTCAGGTAAGTAATGGGTATATTTAAAAAAAAATAACATTTTAAATAATGGAGGTGTCAGTAGCATATTTATTATCTAGAGACCCAGAACTTGGACAATTCACTCACAATACAATTAACCCAGGACTGGTTCTTCTGCTTAAGTGAATTTGAACCCATATTTCCTATTTCCATACAGAGTTTCCAAGCTTGTTGTCTGGAGTTCTGGTCTAGTTCAGATGAAAATGGTTACCCGAGTCTCTCCTGAGGTTGCACTTCCACATTTTATAAATTTTATCTGGAATAGGAAGTGAAAGTAGTGTCCTCTTTATCTTTCAAACAAATCTCATGATCACTGGGTTATAGGGTAATATTCACTCTGCCTTGTTGAATATTTAAGGTTGTTAAACACCTTAGAAAGTGAGATAAGGAAGACAAGTGTCTGATTCCTGAAAGGAGTGAGTGACTCAGGCTGTGCTGTGGGGTTGGGGGACGGCACGCACACATCTGTCAAAGCACCAGATGGCAGCTGGAATAGGAACCTATAAAGTTTGATTTTCTGATAGCATGGATGAGTGACCAAAAAAGCATTGATAATCAGTTCTGCAGGGGCCAGTTTACTTTCCAGGCAAAAATGTGTGAAGAAATCGTGGGATTCATTTTCATCCAGCTACAGCCCAGAGTCTTCCTGCAAGCAAAATGATGAAGTAGCAACCTGTTGCCATGCTGTGCTCGTAAGGTTCCTGTCTTACATACACTAATCCTTCTGCTTCTTTCTTTATCAAAAGCTGTACTTATAGAAACAAATTCTAACCTCTGGCAGTTTTGAGCTCAGCAAAGCCATCTGGCATTAAAGGATAACTCTGCTGACTGCTGAAAAGTATTTTCTCTTTTTATGCTTCATTTCTGGTAGAGTTTGGCTCATTGAAACAAACTCATGTTTAAGATTCATATGGTTCCTTAAAGTGAGTAATTGATCTGTTTGGCTTCAGAGATTTCCTCCTTGGTAAAGATCCATAGATACAGAGCAGTGTTTAATGCTTTTGTTCTTTATAATATCAGTTTGGAATTTCACCCAAAAGTTTAAACTTTACTATCTGGTTGATTTACACCTAGTATTGAAGCAAGAGACAACTCCATCTGCCTCATAAATTATATCAGTTACTAATTCTCTTGCTATTAATGGATGAAAAATCTGAGTTAAAGAAAAAGAACTTATTTAGATTTTTCTTGAAAGGTATGTATTTCTGATAGCTTGAAAACATTTGGTTAAGAACAAGTTTAACATCTGACAGATCTTCCCAACTTCATCACCCAAATAAAAGGAGAGACCCTTACATTCTCCGAGTGCTTCAGTTTCACTGGACTACTCTGTTCTCCATCCCATACCCACAAGTTGCATCCTAATCTTACGAAGGCCTAAATCTTACTCTGAGCCTTCTGTCACTGATGTTAATATCAAAAATGGCAGGTTTCAATAGGAGAAACCCCGGCTCCCTCATTTCCTTGATTTTCCAATAAAGTCAGATCAGCTTCCCTTCATCAGTGCAGTGTCTGTGCTAATGTGAGTTTCAATCACAAACACATGAAATGGAGAAGTACAGCTTGGCAGAGGAGTGATGGCCAAAGAGGTCTCTGCGGAGTACCAGTACGTGGAATCACAGGTGCTGTACATATTCCAAGTAAGAAAAAGTAGCAAAGAAAATCTATCCGGGGCATGGGACATCTGAAAACTCATAAAACATTAATTTGGGGAGAGGGAATGAAATATTCTGTGAAAGTAATAGCTTCTTATTTATGCACTTACTTGTTCATCGACAGTGAGCTTTTCCTGGCCTCCAGGCAGGGATTGCTACTTAGATGACTCCTCCTGCTGCTCTGACTTGTTTACATCATCCTAGATAGCAAATGGCCATGACATGAATTCAGTTGGACACCGAGCCAAGCTGTTTCAGTGGGAATTCAGGGCACATTATAATTTGTCATTTTCTTTGTATCCCAGCCTCAGGCTGCGCAATGAAATATAATCAAGTTCTGCAGAGGGGTGAAACACAGGGAAGTAACTCTCTGCTTAACAGCTTCACATTTAAAGACCAGGCTGAATGAACCTAAAGATTTTTAAAAGGAAAAACTTGAAAAAGACTTAACTTCAGTAAAAGTTTTGATTTTTTTTATAACAGGTTTAGATCCTTGTACAAAATACCACTAAAATGTGGCTCTTTCCTCAATGTCAAGTTCCAGATCCAAAACCAGCCCTGCTAAAAAGCTACAGGTAGAGGATTTGTTTCACTTTCCTCTGACAAATGAGTTGTGATTCAGGCTCCTAGAAAATCAAATATTTCTGGTCTGGATGCTGCAGTTGTGGTGTTCCACAGCTGTTGTTTTCTCAGGGTACACCAAGGAGCATGTGCATATGACAACCAATTGCCTTTTGAGGTATGTGAGTCAAAGCTGGGGCCCTGTGAGAAGGTATTTAGTTGATCTAAAGTCTCATCCAGGGGGATCTGGTGATACTTAAACATTTTGAATGATCTGGAGGTTAAATACTGGTGCTTCATTATCTGACAGCCACTTTATAGATATATAATTTCAGGGGAAAAAAAACTAATAATCACAACAAAATATGTGTTCAGGAGCCTCCTCTACTCATAGAGAAGCTAAAGAAATTACCAGTATCACTTGACCACTAGATTCTCTTGCTTTAGAAGTTTGTGGTCTATCCTACTTTTGTAAGTGGAGAAATTTTTATTCTGATTTCATCAAGCAGCTAAGGAAAAAAATAAATTCTGGATATGTGTGTGTACAGGAATTTTCATTTTTATCTTGGAATTTCAATCAGATTTCCTGTATCATTCTCCTTTCTTGGAGCAAAAGGAGCAACGCTTTGCACCCTTTCTAAGAAGAACTTGCAGTTGTAGGTAGAGAAGTATATGGAAGGCATGAGATTAACTTCTGCTTTGAATGAGATGTCTATTGCTTTATAACTGGCAAATTTCAAGGCAAAAAGCTAATGGAGCTCTATTGTCTGAAGCTGGGAACTGAAATCCTAAGCCAGTGACAGAATGAGTGGATTTCAAAGCCTGAAAGTATGGATTAAAATAAACTCTCCTCTTTTCAGCCATTCATCTCATGGAAGAGACTCACAGGTGAAAAAACTGAGGCACAAAAGAGTTCTGTGCTTTACCTGAGGCTACATCAGTGCTCACAGAGAGAAGAGATCATGTTGCTGGGCTGAGTAGAAACCTGGACTGCAAGGGAGGGAATCTTGTTAGGAATTTATCCCTCTCCAAGATTTCCCTCTGTGGGGCTGCAGAAGCAGTGCTTAGGAAAGTCATCTCCAGGATGTAACCTTGAGCAAGCTTATACCTGCAGACAGTTGAGAGCCCAGGTATTTAGGAGACCCCATGGTGTGTAGGGAGATGTGTCCTCTCACTCAGGTGTGTCAAAGTGTGTGGGGAGTCACTTAGCCACAGTCTGGGGGTTGTTTCCCTCTGCTCCTCCCTCCCCATGGTCAGGCACGTGCACAATTCCACGCAAAAGGACTGAGTAGCTGGGGTGCCCTGGAACTGGGTTGGAATAGTACTTGCAGCTTCTGTGTGAGCCCAGGAGCCTCCTCCTCAGCTCAGCTGGGTTCTTCTGTCTGTGTGTCTTTCCCTCTTGCAGGAAAGCTTCCCTCTGGCTTTTACTGTTCGTTTGAAGAAGGGGACTGTGGCTGGATGCCAGGCTCCTCTGCGTCCCATCCTTCTCCATGGCGGATTGGAAGCCCGGAACACAACCGTTTCCCTTTGATAGAAGGTGCGTGAGAGTAAACTGTAAGTGTGGAGCATAAACAGCAGGGAGCAGAAATGATACACACGTGGTGAGCAGAGGGAATGAAACACAAAGCAGGTTTTCCTGTGTACTTAAATTCAGCCTCCAGTGAACCAAATCCCATCTTCCCACTCTAAGTGCTCCAAGCAAAAGACTGTCCTGTTCCCTTTTTGTCTTGAGGGTACAGAGTGATACCTCAGTCTCCACCACTGACACCAGATACAGATATTGACCCCTTCTAAACAACTTCATACCAAATGTTCATCTGCCTGACCCTCTTCCATACTGAACTGGTTTCTTCTTTCTGATTTTCCTATTTACTTTCTCCATTTCTCTGTACTGTTGCCTTTTCCTCCCTGCTCACATCCTAATTTTTCTCTTTGCTTCATGATCCCTTGAGTTGCACTTTTACGTACAATTACTGTATACTTGGTTCTCCTACCTAAATTCCAGTCAGTCCTTCTCATACAAATAGTTGAAGGCTTAAGCTATTGAGAGAAAATCCTCTGCTGCCCTTATTCCTCGTGTTTACAACAAATTATTAAAGTAGCAAAGAGCTGTAAGTGTATTTTTATTTGGTTTTGGTCAAAATAAATGCTTTTCTTTCAAGTTACTTTTTGTTCATAAAAGATACCCTTTATTATTTGCCCTTGCAAGGAGGATGAATTTGAAGTCATGGAGCAACAGAAGGTAGCTGTGGGGGGAAGGTACACAGAATCCTTAAGTGTGGTTACCGAGTATGTTTGTTAGGTAGGTGAAGCTGCATCCCTAAGAAATCGAAAAATTCTTCTGCTCCCTGGAATTCTGCAGTAGTAGGAGCCAGCTAATACAGGCTTGGGGCAGGTTTCACAAACCCCAAAACCAGAAGGTGAGTGCTGCAGTTTGACCTTCTTCCTTCTCTTTCATCCAGGTTGCGCACTCCTCCTCAACACCAGCAAAGCACCAGCAGTAGCAAAGACTGTCATGACCAGCACTGCATTTCCAGCTCCTTTAAGGAACTCTCCCTGTGAGGCAAGTCATAATGTTTTCTTTTCTCGTGCAATTTACAGAGCTTTTTTTTGTGTGCTTGACACAGGTGTTCAAATATAGGTACTAGGTCAGTAGCAAGGCAACCACTGTCTCTGATTTTATTTTCTATAAAACAAACTTATTTATGCCCGCTGTGCAGGGGAAAGATGTGGTTATCTGCTTGAATGCCACAAAATGTGCTTCAAAAAACTTATCATATCCTGTCCTCATTGCATCGCATGGTGTAATACAATCTTCATAATTAGGTGTGTGTGCTGTAAGAGTAGGGCAGCCAGTGTTACATAAACACAGAGAGGAAGACTCTTACTGCATGAACAAGCATTATATTTGCAACATCCAAGAAAGAATAGGCTTCGGGACTGCCCCTGAGCCATTCAGAAAAGGCAGTACATGCTTTCTCTTGCACAGCTGGGATCTGGGCTGGCAACTCTTCATGCTCCTGCACTTCAAACCTACCAATCCTGGTGTAGGCTTCGTTCATAGGAGTGCTGAAGCTAGCAGCAGCAGAGAGAAATTCATGCAGAATGGACCCAGGTTCATATTCAAGCAGAAAAGTTATTGACAGTCACAAGATATCAACTTAGGCAAGTACATCAAGGCTTGCCAGGTAACCTTGCTCATGGCTGTAATTTCTGAGTCAGTTGTATTTAACCCTTAAAGTGCAGCTTCAGAAATGTGACCTGTCTGCATCTTCTTACTCTGTAGCTTTACAGATTGTAGAACTGCTGATAAGATTTATTTCTGACTTATGACTTTGAACCATGCCTAGTGACTTAAAGCATTTCACATCTTCATGGTCACTCAGACATCTCACATAAGCTTCTGGATTCTGGAGCAGAGGGATTTGGGAAAACTGATACTAATGAAGTGCAGCTGTTTTTTGGTTGGGCACTGAACAGACAAAAGAATCAGATTTTTCCTGTTCCAGTGATCTTAAAATGCAGGAAGGACAAGAAGGGATGTGTTAGAAAGTTCTCTGGAATGAAACTGCACAGAAGAAGGTGTTTCTTTGGCTTAAAGTTTGTTTTGGTTCACTTTGTTGGATATCTCAGTTCATACAGCAAAGCGCCTCTGGTTTTGCTCTCTTGATATATTCATGTCCTCCGTCTTTGAAATATATTCTACCTTGTTTTTCCTCCCATCTGTGACAAAGGCGTGTGCAGGTACTGAATATTTTAAGACCTTGTTCAGCCATGGACCAGCAAGAGCGAGTGTTTTTCATAATCCACCTGACACAAGAATCACAGTGAATGATTTCCCAATATCTGTGTATTTTTTTTCTTGTGTATACAACACTGCAAATAATTAAACCCGCCGTCGGGGGAGAAGCTGCCATGTATTTCATCTGCTCACATGCCATCCCACCTCCGTCACTCCCCTTGGCACTGCAAAGGCATCCAGACGCATCCAGCGTTGCAGCTGTCGGTAATAAAGAGTGAAGGAGTTTTGGCAAGGGTTTTGTCTCTTGCCTTTTCATATAGTGTAAAAGCTTCTCTTCTCAGTGGTTCCCTGGTGGCTTCAAATTGTATTTTACTGGAACAATCTGTCTGTGCACAGAATAATTTAATTCCACTTTTCAACACAACAGAAGAGGAGAAAGGAGATATTCCTCCCTACGCACTTATTCCTTCAATAGGTGCCAACAAACTTCCTAATAGTGAAATTACAGTCAGAAAAGAGGTTGGGAAAATACTGTAATGCTGTCCTGCATTTATTCACCCTCAACCACTTCTTGATTGAACTGGCTCAAGTTCAGGCACTAAAAGATGAGTTTTCTTTCACCTGTCACTGCTGACAGCTTTACCTGGCTTGTCACAACCAGGACAGATTCTCTGGCAGCTGAAATCCCACAGAAAAAACTCACTCATAATTCATGTTGCAAAGGGATCTCAGCAAGTGTGTGTGTGTGAATTAGACCCATTTATTCTTCCACCATGAGATCCAGCCATAAACCCACCCTTTCTCTTGTATTTGATCCAGCTCTCATGGTCCTTTAGATATCTGCTCACTCTCCCGAGAGCAACAAGGAGGTCAGCAGATATCCCCAGTTTGATCATTTTGACTCCCCTCTCTTCTCTCCCTGCTACATGGAAGCTCTGGGGCACTACAAGACCTGCTGTTCAACAAAGTTATTATTTTTTCCCCTTATCCCCTAATTTTCTTTTATCCAGTCATGTTAGACCGATCACACCCACCACAGTAGATGCTGACACCCTGCTCTTTAGCCTGAGGTGTTCATAGGAATTAATTACTTCAGCCTCAGCATGAGGAACATTACCTGCCACAGTGCTGTTTACCAGGCTGGAGGATTCTGGGTTTTGGCCAGGATGTCCATGGAACCAGAGCTCAGTGCTGGTAAGGAAACAGCCAAGCAGTCCGCAGTGGGTGCCAGCCACAAAGAGTTTCTAATGCTTCAAGCTTCTTTTTTCTCCCTCAGCCTGGCTGTTAAATCTTACACTGTGGCAGGCTGGCAAAGGAAGTGACTGACCAGCCTGGTCCAAAGACCTTCCCCGCTGAGGTTCTGGGCAGCTGTTTGCAGTGGTGCTGGTGTTAGCACTTGGAGACACCACAGCATGGCTGAGCTTGGCATGTGAATTGTCACTGAGGGCAGGACTAGTGTGACACTCCACCTTTGTGCTCTCTCCAGCCTGAGGTCAGTCACCAGGAACACGCAGGGCTGCCTGCCCTTTGCATGCCCTGCAGGAGGCTTCTTGTTAACTCAGGAAGGGAAAAGTCAGCCTCACCTACTCTGTACTGCCCCACATGCATCAAAAGATGGGAAAAGGATAAAAATGCACGCAGGAGATACTGTAATAAACACAGCCTGTACTTTCCCACACGTTTGGAATTGGCCCTAATGTGCCTTGCACTTTGTGTATAGCTTTCTATTGCACTTCACTCCTGTTTGTTTTGAGCAGCCTTATATTTTCATATTCTTTGTTCTTCAGTGTTTCAGGGCGGTCAAAGCAGTCAGTTTGTGGTGCTGCCCTTTGTTCTTGCTTCAGTTAGTTTTTCTCTTTTCTTTTGTTGTTTTATTAAATCTTGGCTGGAGTATCCTGGCTTCAAAGAATCTCTCTTGTTTGCAGTTCAGACAGCCTTTGTTATCTTTTTCATGTTGCACTTTCGGTAGAGCCCTTTGCTTGTTGACCCCTTTAAGTCTGTGTTTAAAACCCACTCTGTATGGAAGAGGGAAACTGGCACTTCTACTAAATCTTGGGTGAATGCAGGAAGTGGTTCACATAGTCTGTGAAGAGATGCTCCATTACCCTGAAGCAGCCAGAAAGGGCAGATGCAACAAAAAGCTCAGGAAATGCTTCTGGAACCAAACAGTCACAATAATCAAGAGTGAAAATCTTTTAACTCACATGTAAAAGTTCACTGGAAGCAAAGCATGTGTAATTGAGCATAGGAATGCACGTAAAGTGCAAAGAATTAAGCCAAACAGAGGCCTGACATAAAGGCAGAGTTTTTAGAGCTCGAGCAGTAAAGCACAGTGTTATTTGCCCCTTCTGTCACACTGAGACTCCCCTCCTCTGAGTGGGAATCAGCTGGCTTGTACAAGGCTGACAGGGCAAAGAGGAGCATGGGATGGGTGGGCATTTCCTCGTTTTGAAGAAGAAATCCATATGCATGTCATTAGTAGCTGTACTGGTGTCTGGGAATCTAGGAAACCACATTGCAATTAAATCCAAGGAAGTGCTGTCATCTCAGACACCACCCATGGCAAAACTAATTGCTTTGGCACAGCCGATAGCCCCTAGGTGTGCAGTTTCCGAACTATCATGGCCACCTACTTTTCAGTACTTTGCAGAGCAGTCAGACAGCTGACAGAAGTGTTGCAGGTGCCCAGGGATTACTCACCTTTGTGTGGAAGCTGGAGACTCAGTTCAAACCCCCCCTGTCTAGACAACAAGGCAATCCCATCTCCCTTGGTCCAGCATGATTGCTGTACAGGTGCAGTCACATGTGCTGATTTGCTTTTCATTTCATTTTTTAGAGATGCTCTCTGATGTCTGCATCCTCTGGCCTTGAAGGATGTTGTGGTACCTGTAGAACATAAGAAACATGCCTGTGTCTTCCCAAAGTGTGTGGGTTTCTCTCATAAAGAGGGAGAAGACCAGCTCCAGAGTACTACATTCTGTGAGGCTGGTACAGCTGTACCTGCCTGGGCTGTAGTCTTGCATCTATCCTGCAAGATTTCGTTTTGTGGTGGGTTGTTACTACTCCTTCTGCTTGGAAGTCACTCCAGAAACACGAGCAGTCTGGAGAATGATTTTTAGAAATGCTGTGCTTTGCTCAGCTCAAGGGAATCCGTGACAGAATCTCAGTGCCATGCCTGATCAGTAAAAGCCAAGTGTGCGGCTTTGGTGCGGGCTGTCATAGAGAAGGAGAGTAACAGCAGAGCTGCTGAAACCGAAATTAGCCTTAAATGTTATTGCATGCAACTCCATAGAGTAAGGTGACTCTGCAAGAGGGACTGCATTGTGATTAGGAGCCAGATTATTTCATTTTCCTGTTAGGCCCTGGGTCAAACATTTTAAAGGGTATAGTTGTGCTGGAAAACAATGAAAACAGTTTCCTGTGATAGTAAGTGTGCTTTGTGCTTTTGGCTATGTTTAAAATAATGAAAAGACTTTTCTGATGCTATTTTGACATTTCAACTAGCTGTTTCTTGAAAGCCACCATTATGTTATGTAAGTTACTACTAAACTGAGCCGGATTTCTTTAACACCTGAAATTACTTTTTGAATGTAAATGTACTCTCTCTTGAAACTAAATATAACATGTTGATGTAGAATGGTATAGTTGAAGTTTGCCTTCTCAGTCAGGTTCACAGATATAAAGATGTTTTCATCCTCTCTATTTATTAATTCAGTTCTCTTTTCTATGCAGAAGTGTTGCATTTTTTCAAGGCATGTAAGTCAATAATATAAATCATTCCTTGAGTGCATTCTGAGCCCCGTGCTGACGCCTGCAGAGTGTGTCTCCTTTTCTCCTCTACTCCTTGAGCTTTAAATAACTTAGAAGCATACATGGTAATAACATTGGCACTGAAAATTTACGAGCATGAAAAATGCAACATAGAGATGCCTCTAGCTCAGCCTTTCATGTGCTTTGTTTGGCAGAATATTGTTAGCATGCTTCTTTACTTTAAAGTGTTGATTTTAAAATCTGTACAGCTTATTCACTGTCATCTGTCTTCTCTTGCTTCCTTTCCCACCTGGCTTTTGTGTCATTGGATAAGAGGATATATAGCAGCTGAAATCTCTTGAAGGCTGGTCATTCCACAGTACTCCGACAGCAAAATTCGGAACACTTTCTCTTTTATTGTTGCTTTTATTTTTCTCTTTGTCTGTTTTCTGAAATGAAGTAAGAAACAACATGAGAATAAATAGTGGGAGAATCTGTTCATATAAAACACAAGCTTCCCCTGCCTGCCTAGGTATTTTAAAGCTACATAATCAGACCAGTTAATTATAATTCTATCACTTACAAAAGGTTTTTGCTTGCACCCCTGAGTCCTAATGTAAAGCAGAAGTGTCTGCAGACTACAAGAGAATCTGATCATGCATTGTTGTAGATCTGGCCAAAAACCAGGAACAAGACCTTTTGATCTTCTTTATTATGCATAAGAGTCCAAGTCTGAATTGCTGAACAGTGCTAATAGATGTCTTTGCCGGTACTGTTATGTGCAAGCAAATTTCTCATTTCTAGTAAGGAAAAAAATATTGTCAGTGTGATAAACTTCACATGTCAAAGGTAGCTCATATTCATGCACAAAGCTCACTGGGACTTGGCAAAGGTGTCTGCAGCTATTGCCTAATTCTGTGCAAATCATATTCCAACTTGCAGCTTCAGTTTCTCCTCAACAGTGAGATGTTTTCCAAGCTTCTTTAATACCTGAGTTACATTTACTGGGTCAGTGCATTCACAGCTGAAAACAATTTCTACTGTTTCCCTTCCAGTGAAGAAGACCCAAGAAAACAGTAATGTTTTTCAGGAGAATAAATGTCTGCATTTCAAGAATCCACTGTTCCTAGTCAGGCAAATTTTGAGCAATTCCTTTGAGCAAGTATCATGCAGGGGGAGCAAGGACTTGGGGGCATGAGAACTAAGTAATGTGCTGTCTCACAAGATGAAAACTTGTGGTGCAGAGTTGAGGTGTTGCTGGCCAGAGAACCACTGGTGAGATTCAACTACTGCAGTTCCTTGGGAGCAAAATGCCTGTAGACTCTTCTCTGCCTTCTTAAAAATACTTTACTGCAAGCCCTGTTTGAAGTATGTTTTTCTTTTCCAGTTTCTTTTTTCGCTTGTGTTAAAGGTGGCCAAGAAGCTTTTCCTGCCAGGTAGGGCCATAATGCTAATAGTCAGCGTCATTGCCACGCAGAAAGGGAGGAAAAAGAAACAGCAGCTCTCCAGGGTGTCACTGCAGAATGTTTTATTTATGCTGCTGCGAGCGTGTGTCATTGGTCCTCGGTCAGGGATCTCGGAGTTAGTTTATGCTGGAATGTTTCTAGCCATTAAAGTAGACTCACAGGTGTCAGCAGGTTCAAAACTTCACCCAGAAGGTTCTGGGTATTTTATTTCTTTTTTTTTTTCTTTCTTTCTTTCTTTCTTTCTTTCTTCCTTTTTTTTTTTTTTTTTTTTTTTTTTAAAAAAAAAAAATGGGAGTTTTTATTNGCGAGTCTCAGTTATCAAGTGGTCTTGAAATTATGCAGCTTGTGCTGATAAATCTACCTTCCTTGTTTTATTTCACCTGCCAAGCCCTGATGATATTGATAAGGATTAGGTTTTTGGGTTTTTTCTTTCTGGGATGAATTGAGTCTCCTGTTTGTCAGTTCAGAAACTCCACCAACTCAGAGGCTAGGGGGGTTCTCAGAAGGCATCTTTCCAGATGGTGTTTGCAGTACAGTGCATGTGGCCATCTGACCTGAGTTTTGCCTCAATATGCTGTGTATTTGTCATGGGCTCTCCCTCCCGTTAATTTTCCCCAGATCAGTTTAGAACATTTCATTTACTAAGTCAGTGAGTTTGCATATGAACAGCTGATCACCAGCTCTGGTGGGTTCTAAAGCCAGAGAGCAAGGTGCTGTCGAGCCACTGCCTACCTTCTATGCTTAATTAATTTCTCAGTGATGTCTCTAGCTTCTGAATATTTTGCTGCTAGTTTAACACAGAGGGAGATGTTTGATGCATAATGTTGGGGTATTCCACCAACAGCCCAGATTTAGCTTTTTCCAAATGTGCCACTGCTCTGCTTGCAGGACGCACTGTGTATGTAGTACCATCTGCCATCATTGATGCTGTATTCTACAGAATGAATGCCAGCCCCATTCAGAAGTCTTTACTATGGTATCCAGCTCATCATCTGCTCTGGTTCACTTCAGCAGGTGTGAAAAGACCTGGACTGCCCTGCTGTGAAGCTTAGAAACCATGGAAATCACAGCCAAAAATGCCCATTTGGACACAGTGCCAGTCGATTCACTCAGAGCCAGTTCATTAGAGTTTGCATATTGCACTTTGCCAATGAGCTGATCTCCCACATCTATTGCCAGCTACTTCTTTCCTTCAAACAGCTGACATGTGTGCAAAGGCATTCATTCCAATTCATCAATTGCTTCAGCTTTTGCTCTGGTGTTATGTTAGCAGCTATCAAAGGCTCTCTCTTCCCTCACTTCTGACCGTGTAGATGTTGCCTCTTACCTTCTGGCAGGTCTCCAGAAGAGACAGAGGTCTGAAAGCTTCTGCTTGGTGGGAGTTTCAGGGCTTTACCTCTCAAATATTAAATTACCAAAATGGCACAGTGAAGTTGCTCCAACTCACCTGTATTAAAAATGTCATGCAGTGTGTTGCACAGGGAGCTGGCATTGGGGTCCTAAAAGTGGACATGTGGACTCTCAGCAAGAGGAGTTGCTTTCCCTGGTATAGGTGGAGGGTTTTAAATGTCCACTGGCATTCCAAACTTATTAAAACAAATAGTTAAGTCCTGATGAGCTTTCTCAAGGGAAATTACTTTATTGGGTCTGAAAGGTATAAATTTTCACTTTAAATTCACACTAAAAAATGCCTCACTTTGTAGGCACTTGAAAATATAGAAGGCCCAACAAATTCTTTCATCTTGATTGCCACCTGTTAGGAGCAGCCATGCAGATACCAGGTTTGAAGGCATTACCTCCTATACCATGAACATTTGTCAGCAACCTCTCTCATCAGAGTTGGTTCTGGTTGTTGGGTATGAACTCAGCCCTCCTCAGTTGCACCCTTGGCCATCATGTTGTGAATCTGAAATAGTTCCTGGCCATCCTGCTTGACTCTGCTTTTCCTCTCTGGTGTCTGGGAGGTGAAAATTCTCATACTTAGTGCCGTGGTTTCCACTGTCCGACACTGGAAATAACCGTGGGACTCCATGAGTCCTTTCCCAGAACTGGGGTGGGAGTGAGCTGGAAGTCAGACTTGACCAGTGTCCAGACTTGAAAAAAAAAAGGCCAGAAGTGCTGTGGTCTGGAAGGCGCCTGTGATGGTTTGCTGAACCACTCAAAACCTTACACATCAATTTTGGATGTATGGCCAAAATAATGTAACAAAATGGTTTCACAGGCCCAAACTGGCGTATCTGTGTGTACATTTATCAAACCTTGGGTTGTACAATACGATGGACCCAGGAGTGATTCCAGTGATTTTTGGACTGGAGAGAGAGAGAAGAGCCCCATCTAGATTATTCAGTCTCTGTCACAGTTTTGCAGTGTAAAGTCACTTCTTTCTTTGTAGCTTTGGAGGCAGACAGATGAGCTGTAGTGTTTACCCAAATTCAGTACTGATAATTAATAGAATGGATATCCAGAATTTTGTTCCACCCACTCCAAAATTGTGATCATAAAGTGGGAATAATAGCAACACTTCTGTCCTTTTGATGCCTACATCTGATTTGGCTGCCAGAACAAATTTACACCATGACGTAGGAACAACAAGCAAAATTTTTGTTTTGTTTTATGCTGAGAAATGGATATGAATGTTCTGTGCTATCAAAGCAAGAAAATAAGTAATGTTATCAGATGTTCCTTTGTAAAATACAAACTTAATTCTGAGCCTTCTGACTTTGGTGGTGGCTTTGAAGTGCTTGAAAATAGAGTGCTTTATTTAATATCTGTGGACAGTAGAGACTGTGCTGAACACTTTCTTGTGTCCAAAACATCCATAGTTAATGTAGCTCTAATAAACTCATTCCTTGAGCACTCTCACCTCCACTGGTTATTGAGATGAGACCCAGCTCCTGGAAAAAAAAAAAAAGTATATTTTACTTATGCTCTTTATCAACAAAGGGCTAGCTCCTTTTCTTTTTCCCAAGAAAATAAGAAGACAATATTCATCTACTATGGGTTGTAGAACTAGCCTGACGTGGAAGGAATTGTTTTTCTTTTTATATAGTGAGGGAGAGAAAGTCATAAAATGAGAAAACTACATGAAATAATTTTACATACAGGGATAAATGCATAGAAATTGATTCAATTACATTATCATAACAAAAATGTTAGAAAAATGGTTCTCTAAAGTATTTTAATTAATAAAAAACCCCACCAAATTATTACTGAACTTTAACTGGAAAATCTGTAGAAACTTGGATGGAAAGTAAAAACTAATTTTTGAAAAGAGTATCTGGGGGATGAGGATGTGATTTCTAGTGAAGGCTTGCTTATTGCAGCTCTTCTCCCTGTGTTTTTTGCTGCTGCTGCCGGAATATAAAAGTTTATTGCTGAAAAAGTTGTTAGTCTTAACTTGAATCTCTTAGGTGGCATCTTAGGGGAGTGTAGTCTTTGTACTGCAAACAATAGAGGTATAAGCTTATCCCTTTAAAATTAGACACATATGTGAAAGCTAAAACAGATGGTTTAGACTCAATTTTACAAATTTAAAAAAAAAAAAAAAAAAAAAGGCCAGTAGTTTCAATGTTTAATAGCAGATAAAAAGTGTTACAGGCTTCCACATCTGTGGAGTTTCCTAAAGGGATGACATGAGTACAAGAATGGGAGAAACAACTTTTTGGTAATTAGAAAGCAATGAAAGAAGAATTGAGAATTTTGTTGACTTTTGAATAATGTTTGTGATGTTTAATCTCATATGTTCTGTTTCTTGTAGCTACGAATGTCATGGCTCATCCATGGTGTCTTGCTGGGAAATGTATCCATGATGCTGGTTGAGAACAAGACAGGAAAGGAGCAGAGCTGGACGTTCTGGCATTCAGAGAACAGCGAAGGTTTGGGAATATGGCAGTGGATGATCTTACCTCTCCCAGATATACTGGATAGGTATGAGTCTTCTCCTCATTCTCCTGCATGGTGATCAATCCTGTCAGCACTAACTACTGGCGATGAAAATGGCCAGCGTTTCCCCTGGAAGCTGTTCCCTCGGGGAGAAGTGCTTTGTCCTCCGTGAGGCATCCTCTGTTACAAGCAGAGAATGAGAATAACGGAGTATTTAGAGCAAAGCACACAATTTTGCAACTCCAAAGTCAAAGTTTTGGCTCACAAACTGGGTCAATGGGTAGTCTATAGCAAGGTGCTTAAACTTCTGTGTCTCCATTTCATCAGCTGGGAACCACTCTCTTGGCATACTGTTCCGTGTATCATGTTTGGTGCTCTTTCATAGTTTGCTAGAGATGGATGTGAGCTCCATAGCTGATATTTTTTCTGGATGTTAAACCCCATGGTGTTCAATGTGTCTAGATCTGAGGATGAAGAGGTGGGAAAAGAACCTGCTGCAAAATCAGACAAGGATTCAACTGAACACCTTTGGGTTCGCTGTAGCTGAAGGCTCACCTTGCTAAAGGGCTATGCATGGCTCTAATATGGCTTTAAGCACAGAAGGCTTATCTGGTAGCATATGCTTAATCTGGTAGCATATGCTTATTTAGAGTGCTGTTTTAGCTGTTTCTTACAAGTCAGCTTTAAGGGAATACTCTTGTTCATTGTTTACTTTTAGTGTGAGCTGTTTCTAGAGAAGGCACAGACATACTTCACCTCCTGCTGCCCTGGCCCTTGGGCTGCAAGATGCATCTACCATCTGTGTCATGAGCACTGGTTTCCCTCGTCTTTTTGGAAACTCATGCCCTAGAAATAATGGATTTCATTAAGGGGTAGTTTGCCTTGTAAGAACTTTGAGCAAACATTATATGAATATGTCTTTTATCTTACTGGCACTTGGGGATGCATGTAGGCTGCAAATACAACAAGGACACTGCCAATGCTTTGGTCCTGAATGTATAATTAATATATGTGCATCAAAGATTTAAAAAATGCCAGCATTAAGCTTATTGTGCAGTCACTGGTGAAGCACCATTTGTAAAAATACCTGGTTGCTTCGTTCCCTTCAGCTGTGTTTCCTTTGAAGAATGGTATATTTTGCCATTATTATTTATGTGATTTATTTCCTAATGTTGCCAGGGGAATGTTTTGTACCTGAATTATTCTGTACCCTTGTAATATTGCTTTCCTTTAAATTCTCTCTGGTTGCACAGTCAGGCAGAGAACACTTTGATCTTAGGAGCCAGGCTAGCAGTGGTTCATGAGAAATCATGGATTCAGCTGATAACACGGTGCTGACTATTACATATAAGGTGCTGACATGCTTCCTTCCCCATTGCTTACAGACAGATGGGTTCCCTGAAGGGAGTTTGTTGGAGGTTAAGACATAAGCAAGGAAAACTTTGAAGTTTTGGTGTCTCTTGAAAAGTTTCTGTCCTTATTTATTCACAGAAAGTGCACTATGTTAATGAATTTTTCTTCTAATATTTATTGGATTGAAACCAATCCTTCCTGGGAAGAAAGAAGTCTCCTGTGAGACTTGGAAATACTGCAAGCATCTTTCTTACCATCTCAAAACCTGTTTCTTAGAAAATCTGGACTGATGTACAGACTAGGAAGGAATTCTATGGAAGTATACACCAAAATGGTACCAGTGAGACTCCAGTGTATAAATGGAGATAAATGACAGTTTTATTGAACTGTAAGGAGTACTTAATTGATGTGAATACAGTGCTGGTGCTGCTGAAAGCTTGCTCTGTCTTTTTCTAATTGGTTCCTGTGTCAGAAGCTGTGAGGGTCTGTGTTAGAACCATGATATTGCAGATATTCCTACAGGAGGAGCTGAGAGTTTAAATCACCTCACAGAAGTAAAGCTCTCGAGTAAAGCACACCAGTGTACCAGTTTCACACAAAATTAAAGCATGTTCCATTGTGATTGGGCAGCTGAATGGAAAGTGTCATTAATAACAAGATAATATGCTCTAAAACTGCTCAAAAGCATGCTTGTTTAAAAGCTGCTTAGCCATAATTTCCATGTTTGGCTTACAGCACTTCAAAGAATCATTAGGAAGACTTCCAAGAAATTAGATCAGCTCTATCTTTAGAAACAGACATTTCTTAAATGTTTGATGTCCCTCAGGCTGTTGGGAGAAATTATACTTTGGCAGAAAATCACAGCTAGAACATTTCAGGTGAATTGGCAATAACAGAAAGGAGGGAGGAGTAAGACAAAGAAGTTAAATCTTGACCAAGGTATGGTAGATTTCTAGCTCTGTGTTAGCCTGGGCAGCCCTGGACACATGAAATCACAATTTCACTCTGTGTGAGGTCTTGACTTTTCTGTATGGACTTGAAAGAAGCTGAAGCGCTGGCGCTTTACGTCTTCCTGAAGTTATCTATCCTTCCTTGTTCCAGAAGACGTTGGCAGAACAACCCCGAGAGTTAGCTCATGTGTTGTGTTGACTAACAGAGTCGATGAACGGAGTTGTAACCCAGTTCCAAAAGCTCAGTATCTTCTGTGCATTGTGGGGGAAGTGCCAAGGGCCTGGTCAAGGATGTGTCATCAAAGCAGCTACAAGTAAAGAAGCCAGCTGTGGGCAAGAGCTACTTAAGGTGTTGGATGAACAGGTTGTGCCTACCAGAGGTGAAAGGCAGCACCTCCAGAGAAGCTGTGTTTTAAGTTGCCAGTGAGATACACTCAACATGAACGAACAATCCTTGCTGTGATTTGTTATCCCCTGTAGAGCCACTTACCCCTCTCTGAAGGAAGCATTACCTGTAAATCAAATAATCTGCACAGATTGGTGAAAGCTAGAGAAATTGTTATTTTTACTTACTGGAATTTACGCATTAGTGCAATACTACAACATTTGGATTGAGAGTAGAGTAGAGAACCACGTTATTGTAAGATTGCTTTATTTGATGGAAAATTACTATTTGTTTTCCAGTGAAAAGTGATGCGCCTGTCAAGGACTGTTCTTTTTTAACTTCACAGAAATGCAAGTAGGAAACAGTCCTGAAAGCTGTGTTGTAGCTGGTAGTTGCTCTTTTTATATATTTGCTTTTAGTTAGTACATGTGAATTTAAATTTTAGTAATGATAATATGGGAATGTGACAGCAAGAGCAAACAGAAGCCTGATGTAATTGAAGATGAGTGATTTGTGTAGCTAATAATTAGACATTTTGTTAGTTAAACAGTGTGGTTAAGGTACAGCACAGATAAAATACAAGCACGTGTAACCAAGTGATTCTCTGGAGCTTGCTGTAGGCTGATGCTCATTATCAGCAACGCTTAGCAACTGTTTGCTACACAGGGCGAGAGGTGGAAAAGGATTAATAGGCTGAGGCCTGACTGGAAAATTAATGCTTTAAGAAACAAATTCTAAATCTCTTGATTTTTGCTCCCTTGATGAAGCTGAGGCCAGCCACGTGGAGCAGCCTGTAGACCAGAAGTTCTCTGGGTCCCTCTACCACATAGCTGAAGTTGCCTGGAAGTAGATTCCATGTGAGCCAGCCCACCTCTGGAATTTTAAGGCCTATATTCTCTACTAACCCTGTCCTTTTCTTTAAGATTTCACTGTAAGCTCTGTAAGGGAAATCTGGTAAAAGTGACTAATATTAATAGTAACCTGTCCCACCTCAGTGCAGTCTCACGACAGAAAAAGACTGTGTAGAAATATAAAAGGAATTTAAATGCATTTATTGGTTGGAAAGGTTTCTTTGGCTTCCTTCTTAATTTTTATGGCATTACAACATCTCAATTTTTAGTCAGTCTTAACTAGTAGTGGCCAGATGGAGGAAGGAGTGAGAGGAGTTTACTTGAGGTCCCTAGAAATTAAATTTTCAGTAATAAATAGCAGCACCATTTGCCTCGTCACTGGTAGCAAGGCCAGGCCATGTCCTTCCAGCAGGGAAGCATGTTCAAAAAGTGAAAAAGCAATTTTCTTTTGGTCCCATTGTGCTCAGAGAGCTTCAAAATTATTTTCTTGCTGATGACCTTCTCCTGAACACAGACTGAGAATTTTGTTATGTTGGAAGGGATCAGTAAGGTGACTTACCTGGAAGGCTGGGTAAGGATGAGAGCTTCCTGAGGAAGAAAACAGAAAGACCTGCAGACAGCAGTTACCTCAGAGGGTGATATTCTGTTGCAACAAGTCAGAATTCATGTCCCAACAATTGCACTTTCTATTTTTTTTTAACTGACTTCATTACCTATTCTGATTTTGCAGACTTGCTGGATTTTTACAAACCACACTGGTTCTCATTAGGTTTTTTTCTCCATCTCCATGTGGGATTCCCTTTCAGTCTGTGGGAGTGAGATTGTTCTGTCTGGATCCTTCAGCAGCTCTGGTCTCAATGGCAGCCACAGCACCTGGGGACCCTCTCACTCACTGTAGCAGTAAAAAGAAATTCTCATCTCATACCCCTATATCTCCACCAGCTGTGGCTAAGCACTCTTCTTGTTCAGTAATTTTTTTTGCATTGCTTTGTCCCTCCCTCACACTCCTTTCAGAATTTATTTATAAGTTTCTGAGCGTCAGGTTTCCCATTAAGGAAGAAAAGGAAAAGGAAAGCTCTTGGCAACATTTTTGACCCAGAGACCTGTTTGTCTCATGTTACTCCTAAATTTTCTTCCCATTCTTCTAAGAAGAAACAGGGACCCTCCATGAAAGGCAGTCATATGTCTGCCTAGACATTACCACGTGTATATTAATTGGTCACATCTGCACCCAGGCCTCTTCAGTCTGTCTTACATCCACCCAATAAGCCTAGGCTGTGTTGTCCTGAGGTGGCCACACATTACTTTGTTAAAAGCAGTGAGATCTTAACAACCATGTCACTGCTCTTGTGCTCTTTAGCATTAATTATGTCTGTCTGCTGCTGTCCTTCTGAAAGAGTTATTCTGCAAATGGTTGTTCTGTGCATCTGAAAAGGGGGTTTTGGGGACAGTGTGTGAGAGTGCCTGTGACAGATTTTGTACGTGCGTGGCTGCCTTTAATAACACCTCTGAATCTCTATCTTTATTACTAGCTATTAAGTAACTTCCTGCACGGCAATTCTGTCACTGTAACTGAGTTTGGTTAACATGCTTATATTTCTCCAAATAATCTTATTCCATCTAAATGTGTCTTTTATCCCAAATAGTAAGTATTCCTTTGTGAAATGAGCTAACAATGCATCATTTTTAACAGAGAAGTTAATGGGAACCCGAATGTAATAAGGGTTAGTGACCTGAAATTTCTCCATTCTGTGAGAACCTTGGTCTCAAGCAGGTTCAGCCATAATTATTTTAGCTAGGTAGAGAGAGAAATCAGTTCCATCAGAGGCAAAACATTACCAGTTATGAAATGAGATCTGTACGTACAGACACGCTGTGTTCATGTCACTGCATGGGGGATTGAGTACAGAGGAGATTAACGTTCAATCTTGGTTAATAATCCCTGTCTTTTATGATAAAAAGAAAAAAAAGTAGTGATTATGAGCCTTTCTAAAATAAGGGCATGAAGGCAGCTGCCTGAGTCTGGATAATGAACACCTGAACTGTCTGTATGAGCCAGGGACAATATTTAGGTGGAATTCAGAGTAGTTACTGAAGGGAGGGAGCTGCAGAATTTGCACAAAATCAGCTCGCAGAGGTCTTCACTGCAATGAGGATGGGTTTTTTATTTCCCTTCCATCAGAAGAAGATAGAATACATGCAAAAGCTACAATTTCTGTGCAACAAAGATTTAAGGATAGATGATGTGAACAAAAGAGTTTGTCCTCATGGAGGCTGTACCAACGTAGCTATAAATACATCTTCACACTTTTAGTTCTGCATCTCCCTCTATAATAAGCCCCAAATATTTTGGGATAAACTGGTATTCTATTAGGATCAAGAAAAAAATAAGTAAAAGAACCAACTCAACAGAAAACCCAGGATGATGTGACGAAGCTCAAATACTGACCACGCTGAAATAAAACCCAAAATTCAAAAAGCCTGAAGAATGGGAAAGATCTTTGATGTTATCCTGTTTTGGTGAGATTTAACTGTGTTAAAATACACTTTCAAAGAACTGTTCATCTGGATTGATATATCACAGATGTGGCCAAAGAAACAAACCAAAAAAAAAGCTCATTTTTTGCCATTTCTTCTCTGTGACTCTAAAATATTTGAGCAGTGGTCACCCTTGAGTGGTTTTTGAATTGATGTAAAATTGTATCCCTCAAACTGAGGAGCTGATGCTCCCCAGAGATGAGATTGAAATGGGGGGAGAGGAGGTGTTGTCCCTCCAGTTCAGCATTTCCTGTTTGCCTCAAACAGAATTTCTTTTTAAAAAGGCCTTTGTATGCCTTTTCTTTCACAGCTCAGCTAGGACTCAGCTCTACAGGGTGTAACTTGTACTTCCCAATTGTCATACATCTGAGGAACCTTTTTTTTAGCTGTGCTCCATGTTGAGGAGGGCAAAAGGAGACAGTTAAGAAGTCATTTCCACCAGTCCTCAAATAATAATTTTTCCACTATCCAAGTCATAAAAGTGTTTCATAGGTGCCAAATTTTCATTCCTATGAAGAAATCTAGCTCACAAACACAGACTTATCTGATGAGGATTTGGCTTCCATGTGAAGAAGTTGCTGGAATTTATTAAGCAACAAAGTCATGACAAACTTGCCAGCACTACTTTTGCTGCTCCTGTGTAATTGCCTTCAGGAATATTCTTTCATGGCCGTTCACTGCAGCATCTGTGTTTGCAATGGGTGTGTCTGTGCCTGGCTGTGGTCCTGTATCTGTGCAGTGCTGGAGCCAGTGGAGGCACTGGGTGTGCAGCCAGCATTGCCCCTCCTTGATCTGTGCAGAAACACCAGTCACCGTTGTCACCTCCAGAGCTGTCCTGAGTCACTGCAGTAACAGCTGCTGCTGCTTCAGTATCAGCTCCCACCAAAGTCAGAGGGAGTTAGCTCATTGATTTCAGGGATCAAACAGATAGGAAAAAAAAAAAAAAGAGAGAGAGGGAGCAAGGGAATATGATTGTCTGTGGGGTTTTTTCCATCTCACTGATGTGTGACATTTCCATCTTCAGTTTTGATTAAATTTCCCTTAATTAGCCCATTAAGCTAAAGCCACCAAAGCTAATGATTGAAATGTTGGTTAACTGATGATCTTGTTTCAATGGAATTTGAAAGACATCCTATTTCTAAATTAATAGTGGCATTAAACTAGAGAAGATAAAATGATGAACTATTTGTTGCAGAAATGCTGGTCTCAAGAGAAGATTTGTACTGAAACTGCTTTCGTGTTAGGAAAAAATAAGATTAATAGGCAACCAAAGCAGCACTGATGGTCCTAATAGTGTTTAGCATTCACAGAATTTTTATATTTTAGGGGCATTTCTGTCATTTCTTTTCATCCCTGGTGAACTTGTGGAAACTTCTCAAGTTCTGGTCCCGGTGTTCCTGCAGGTGAAATCAGCAAGGCTGTCTCTTAACTTGAATGAACTGTAAATAAAAGTGAAAAGCAACCTATTGCATTCTGATATGGGCATGTTACATGGCACTCCCTTCAACAACAGAAATACTGGTTTGTATCACGCCTTTGAGCTCTTAGGAACTGAACATTTGATAATTCTCATAAGAACAACCCTTGATTGTTTGAAGAGGCACGACATGAAAAGTGCATCAAAGCGTAACACCTTGGGGCATGAACCTTAGGTTCTGCCAATGAAATTGCCTGAAGGTATTTTTAGAAGTGCTTCATTGCCTGGAGGCACAAAGAAGGTCCATAGTAGTCTTTGCAGAAATATCTGTCTCTTCTACTCCCTGAGCTAAAGTCTGCAGTGGTGGAGGAAAAAGCTGACAGAGAGGAACTGTTTATTTGTCGTTGTAATTAATTCCTCAGCCTCAGTTTAACACCTTGCAAACATAAATTCACATCAGCAGACATAAATTCACATCGAAGTGTCCCTGTCTCCAAGTGGCATTGAGTGTGCACCCTGAGGGAACAGGCTGAGAATCAAATGCACCAGACCTGGTCCCTTCAATGCAGAGCCAAGGGTCACTGTGTGCAGGGCACTGGTTTTCACACAGAGCCATCTGAAAGATGTGCAGCTGAGCCACTTTCCACCCTACCTCTTCCTGGGCATTTCAACAGCACACAACAGGGAAGGAGAAGCTTCTGCTGAACTACAATCTGTATTTTACAGCCTGAGGTAGGTGGTGGTTCTCCGTAAAACACCAGACTGTGACCTGTGGTGTTCAGGACCTGTTTCACACACGGTTCGGTCATCTCTGCTGCTGGCACTGTGACTTGCAGGAAAAAGCAGATCAGAACCTACTATGTCTGCCCAACAGCTTTTGCTTAAGTCTTGTATTGCATGTCTCAAACTGAACAGCTTATGTTTACGCTAGAGCTTGTAATTTCATTTGAAGTGTTGTGGGATGTCAGCTGTAGAGCAGATGAGGGAGGGAGGCAAGGGGAGGGCAGCCAATTCAGTCAGAAGCCAATTTAATATCCAAGGATTTATGTTCCTTTCAGTTCTCCTCCCAGGCATACCCACAAAGGGTTTCAGGTATCCCAGCTAAGAACTGTGAGACTGCTGGCAGCATCAATCTTCAGTTGCCCTTTTTATGGATTTGGGAAGGCTAAAACTACACTTTTGTGATATTCACACTTGTGTGGATGGAGCTGCCACCTTTTGAGCTGATAAAGACGGATCATTTAGCAAGGAAAATTGTGTCCTGCAATTTGGAGTTTCTTTTGATGCTAGGGATACTCTTCCTTCACCATATCCACCATTATTCCTGTCAGTCGCCTGCTCTTCCATGGCAGCTGCTCACGTCTTTAGAACAAAAAAAGTCAGTTTTAAAGAAGTCTCTCCATATGTGCAATGCATATCTCACAGGAATGAGAAATTTCAGTATTGGAGCATCGTCGCTTTTCTTTACCAGAACTAAAGAAGGAGGAACATAGTAACTTTATAAATCTTTTCTGTTGTGAATGAACTGTGGTCTGTTCTAAACCCTTGCACCTCTCAGAGGCTGACAGGAATTTTTTCTGGTTTGAGTTTTTGCGTTAGTTGCGTCAGGTTTTCTGACTCTGTCCCCAGCTGTAGCTTAGCAAGAACACCAGTTGCAGAAGACGATGGCACTTTAATCTACATATCCTGGGGTCTGTTTTAGCTTTTGCTGACAGAGTCAGGAGGCTCAGTCAAAATCTACATTTGAAACACAGGAATGTGCTGTCTCAGAGTAAATATGCATATGATTGGGGAAACTTCACAGGAATTTTGGTTTTGAGGTTGGCTTGCTGGTAAAGGAGAGGCAGTATTTAAAAACAGTAGGAATCACCAAGATTAATGTAAGAATACTAATAACATATACAAAGCTAAGGGAAAATATTTTAGACCCCATGCCATGCAGAAAGGACTACAGTATGTGAGAAGGAAATGAAGTCTGCTGGTGTTTAGATTCTTGCTGCAAGGAAGAGACAGGATTTCTAAAGCCTTTCTAAATAAATAGGGCTGCTCCTCAAAAATACCTCACTCTGTCATCATTTTCTTGTCTAAACTGAAACACCTGCAAGAATTCACATTCTGACTGAACATTTATCTCTAAAACATAGAGCAGGAAGCACTAGCAATAGATCTATATTAAAGAGACCCACGAATGGCTTAACTTCTGCTGGTGTAAAACATCAAGATACAACAGAGAATTAGGTTTAAAAAATATTTTTTATTCACTTGCAGCTTGTTCTACAGCATGTGATAGTTTCATGTTTTTATAGTCTTGATGCAACCTCTCAGCATTGTATCTGACTTCTGAGCCATGGTTGGCTGCTTTCAGAAATTGTTCTCTTTCCTAAGCAGAGCATTATGTTTTTATGTGGCAGATATGCACTGAGAGAACATGAACTTGCTAAACTAAGAGAAAATCTAAATCCATGAGTGCACAAAATTAATGCCTGGTCAATATGCTGTCAGATTTGAAGTATTTGGTTGTGGGTAATTTCTGCTCTTCCTGTTGCCTTGTAATATCACTGAGGGTGAATTTACAGTGATCTTTCTTCTGGTAATGTAAGAGTAACTTACATTACAATAACTTCCTGGCAAAAGCCAGCTTTCCTTAAATCAGGAAGTCATTTAAGGCAAACCTCCTCATCTTCTATACGGAGATAATGAGTTCTGCTCTTCCTGTGGACTACCCAGTGTCAGTTCCTCTCTTTTGTGACTGCCAGGGCTGTCAGATATCCTTTGCTTCCTAGAGAGCGCATCAACACCAAATACTTTCTAAAATGGTTTCAGTCTTTGATTGCCTGTTCGTTTTAGGAATTCCAGATTACTTCAGGAGCCCTGCCTACTTATTTTTCTTAACACTTTGGGGTATAAATCACTTGTGAGAATAAAATCACTTAGAGGTCTGTTTGTTTGGTTGTTTTTTTATTTGTGCCATAATCCAGGGGACTTTGTTTTCTGACCACACACACACACACACACTTCTCCCTCGTTCAGGCTGTTTGTCTCTGGAGGGAAGAGGGGCAATATTGTCTTATTCTGTCTACCTTAATAAATGCATAGCTCTCCTCCGCAGATCATCTTTCCTTGTTAGGAGTAAGGATGCTTTCTCTATCAATTTAATATTTTTATATGTGAAAAGCTTTTCTCCACCATTCAAAAACTGCTTTAATTGTGAAGAGCTCTGAATGTCATGTTCTTTAGCAGAATTTAATCCCATTTTTTTCCAATCTGTGCAGGTTTTGGTTTCAGATCACCGCTTCATGGGAAGAAGGCTCTGATGCCATTATTGCTTTTGACAACGTCTCCCTTAGCCTGGACTGTTATTTAACAAGTAAGTTTTCCTTTCATCTGCAAGTAACTTGTCTTTTATTTGCCGTGTAATTGAAATTTGAAATCTGTGGGGAGCGGGCTGGATGTCGTTATCTTCAAAAGACTCTTGAAAGGTGTCAGAAATCACTGTGCTTAGGCAGAGGACCCCATTCAGGTGCACCTCTTACTGGTGGAGCCGAGCAGGGAATAGGTTCCCTGTTTGGCATAAGTGGACAGTGAGACACCCAGTGTGGGAGAGCAGCTTCCAGCTGAGGCAGAACCATCACCTGTACGCCCAGGCTGATGCAGAAGCCAGTCTGTGATTATAGATTTGCACATGACCTGCTTTGCTGTGTGACAGTTATCAAAATGAATGACAGCTGGACACGGGCTGGGGAAAGACAGGCATCCTGTGACTGACACTAACTTTGCAATAACATTGGGCACAATACTCCAGTTAAATTAGAACAAGGTTATTTTATTTAGTTGACACGCATTTAAGTCTGAATCAGAAACTAGGATCTTCACACTCTACTGCTCTGGGGAAAAATTTGGATTCTGGTCCTGGCTTTGTGATTGACTGGCCTCTAGAATATGCCCAGTCTATACCTCTGATGCCAGATTTCACCATACGTAGATTTTTATTAAACGTTTGTGTCTGACTTGTCTTTCATAATCTCATGCATAGTGAATTGCTTAATTTGTAAATGTGTTCAGTGATCTGTCACCCTGTACCTCAGACCAACAACTTACACGAGGGCTGGAGAATCGCTGCTCTGAACAAATTAAACTTCTGCCTTGGGCTGAGCAGCACAACTTAAGTGCGTCCTTTCTTCTCCTAGGCTTGAAGCAGTGACCTCTGTAGCCCTGTTCAGACTGAAAACCTCTAAAGCAACTCTGTAGTCAGAATGCTTCATATGCTTTGTGTTATGTTAATTTGCATTGCCTGGGGCATGAGTCTCTCCATTTATGCAGTGATACCTCTTGGTTTCAGTGCACAAGTACAATATACCTGAGGTTCCAGTATTCAAAGAGATCTTAAAATTAGGATAGAATTAAAGAAAATTCCTCATAGTTTTGCTGGCTAAAAAAAAAAATTATAACAGTTGCTAAGGATTGTACTCTGTATTTCTGCTTTGTGTCTTCATTCACTTGCTGTTTTGCCTACCACTCATTCCTGTTTATTTTCCTTTTGTCTCAGTTCTGTAACAAAAATGGAAAGTAAATCGGCCCATTTCTTTTAATAATGTTATATCCTGTGACTGCAGGCTCTTATTCTCAGCACAGAAGTCTGCAGCCCTTATTTTAGCTTCAATTTTGGCTTACATACTGACTCAGTCCCCCTCAGCCATAAACCAGTCTGTGATTTCTTGCTTCCTAGTCAGTGGAGAGAAGACACCTCGAGGTACCACTCCAGACTCAAGCAATTTGCTCACCAGTA
Organism: Ifrita kowaldi; assembly: GCA_013398055.1. Lineage (NCBI taxonomy): Eukaryota > Metazoa > Chordata > Aves > Passeriformes > Cinclosomatidae > Ifrita > Ifrita kowaldi. The sequence goes on from VZRS01001587.1 coordinate 388,138, forward strand.
GAGGTGGCCGGAAGAAGTTTGGATGGGAACAAAAGCTCCTGGGAAATCTCCAGCTCAGCAGTGCCCCCCTTTCTGATCCAGCAGGTAATTGTCGAGTCTGAGAAGCATCATCAGGTAGATTTCCAGCTACCACAGGTTTCAGTTAGATGTGGCTAAATGCAATTTTTTTCCCCAAAAGCCTTTGTTTAGAGCTTTTCCCAAGTCCCTTACAAACAAAACAAAACAAGCTCTAGAAAGGAATTACGTTTAGCTGCTAACTGCAACTTGGATTTTGACTGCAAGCTGGTGAAAGAACCAGAGAGGGTCTCTTCTTAAAGTCAAATGTGGTTTTAAACTGTAAGATAGGTTTGTCTGGTGTCATGGTCATCTAAAAATTGGCAGGAATCAAGATGAAGTGTCCAAATTGACTGAGTTCAGCATTTTTTAACCTGAACACCCATCTCTAGTTAATATAGACTTGGTTTGAACTTACATAGCCTCACTTTTTCAGTAAAATATTCATTGTCTATTTGAAACAGTACAGCATTGGACTTTGTTTTAAAAATAAGATTTTTTTTTAGTTAGAAATGTCAGTCTTGTATGTTCATGTTACTTTATTCCCCCCTACCCTTCAGCTCCTCTTTCCAACCTAACTGTGATTGTGTGGACCCAACAGATACTAGAATTCCTTTCCCTGCCTTCTCCCTCCCATTGTTGTCTCCCAAATGTTTCCCTCTCTCCTCTCCCAGGCTTTCCCACATACTCACAATATCTATTTTGGGCTTTAAAGGTGCATTTCCATTTGAATCTGCTTCCTTCCCTCCTCCCTGCCAGCCTCTCTTCCTGAACTGGTTCAAGCAGCCACACCCTCCAGCCTACCTGGGGCAGCAGGGCTGACCACGGAAGTGAGGAGTGGCTACAGGAGAGACAATTGCTTGTTACAACTGCAACCCTCAGTACTGTGTGCAGCTGTTTCTCCTCTCTCAGGGCCAGCTACCTACCTGCCAGTTTGAAGTACCACCCCTCTTAAGTTAGAGAACAGGGTTGATGGATGCCTCCCCTGCTCTGTCAGTAAGCCGAGGGATTTGTTCCTGCTGCCTCCTTCTCTCCTGCTCTCTCGCCTTTGCATCAGTTCTATTCTCGGCTGTATTTTATTTTGCAGTGCTCTGTTGAGGTGCATGAACTAGTGGTGTTAGCTCTGATGCTGACAGCAGTCTGGTCAGTGTGGCCAAAAGCCCCACAGAGCCTTCAGAGCCTCCCTGAAAAGCTGAGCCCACTCCATGCTGCCACAGCAGGGCAGCTGCTGCTGGCTGAGCTCTCTCGTGAAGCAGGCTCTGGCAGCAGAGGCTGAGGGGACAGCCTGCAGGGTGGGCTGAGTTGCCATCACATGGAGTTTACTGATATTTTATGTCCTGTGCGTCACACAGCAAGAAAAGTGCAGAAGCACTGCCAGGAGCCTCAAGGGAGCGAGACAGAGGCAATGAGCCCATGTGAGAGGATGCTGGGCTGGGTGAAGCTGCACTTCAGCTATAAAGGTTGTGTTTAGCACTATTACAGACGTTGTGTGTGAGCTTGGGCTGTCACAAAGGTATAATTTCCAAAAGTATCTTTATGTGTTCTCTTTGAAGATCCTTTGAAGTCTTCCCTTCAGTATCTGTATTTGTTTCCTGCCTGTAAGTGGAGTTTTCTTTTAAGTGCTCTCAGTATTGCCCTTGGGTCAGTGATCTTGGGGTAGTATCCATAGGCAGGTGCAGATTATGGATTTCTGGCTGAAGGCAGCTGTACATTTCCTTCCAGGGTACCTTACTGTTTTAGCAACAGAAAAAACATTAGATTTTTAGATGCAAAGTTAATGTAAGGTGGGCGTGGGCTAGAAATCCTGTGGCTGTAAATTTCTTTGAGCATTTTGTTATTTCCTACTTTCTCACTAGACCTGACATCATCTAGCTCTTCTGCTCCCTGTCCTATCTGAGGAATTCAATTTAAAGAAAGGCTTAGATAGTAGAAATAAAGGGAATCAGATTGCATGAGGGTAGAAGAGAAGGTCACTGAGGTACTTTGAGCAATTAAAATAATTTGTGATGACCTTGGGGTGAAAATTCAAGGCAATTCCAACCTAAAACAGCTTGCCTATTTTCTGGGCTTTATCCTTGGTCCTGTTCATATTCTGTCTAAAATTGTCTCTAGCCCTTGGGGTTTGAAATCACTCCTACAGCAATTTTCTCCCCTCGTGCCCTCAGAGCAGATAGGGCAGAAACAGAGAAGCTGAGTGGCAGCTTCTTGCAGTGAAAGTCATTGCATTTCTGAGGGTCTCTGCAGCACCAAATCCCCTTTTCCCTTTGTGTTGCTGAGCCCCTGCTTGCTGTCAGGAAACACTGCAGATGCTTGTTTGGTCCCTGGGCTATGTGTTTTACCCGGCTTTAATCTTGTTTCTTTCTGCATCCCGTAATGCATTTAAGAAACCTCAGGCTGAGTCTGTCAAGGCCTTTCCTGTGATGGGCACATATTTACTGTTGTGTGAGTGTACCAACAGCATCAGCACCCCCCTGAAGTCCCAAAGACTGCACTGCCCAATATGAGCTCAGCTAAAAGTAATTACAGCTAATAGGATCTTTGACTTGTGTGATGGATCACGTACTATAATATTTCCTTCTTAAGAAATCATACTAAAACAAAGAACTATGTCCCTAAAGCTGATGAGACAACAGGATAATGAAATGCCCTCCCTAAGTCCCCAAGCCTTCACAGCAGCCTTCTCAGCAGGAGCTACAGTCTGAAAGACAGGTACCACTTTGTTTACACAACATTAAATCCAAAGAAGCTCAATTGTTTTCACAGGCATGAGCCCTCCATTAGCCCCTTTGGATCTGAGCACAACCTCTTATACACACCTGCTGCTTTTGCCTGCGCTTGGAAATCCATTTTCAGCAGAAGTGATGGTCAGCACCACCAGCCTCCCTGTCCTCTCTGTTCTCAGGCTCTGTACCTACTGACTTGCTTCTTCAGCCTTGCTGCTGCTGGTCATGGCTCAGAGTGCCCCCAGGTCATGCTCACTGGAGATTCAAAACACACAAGACAGCCACACTGTGAAAGATCCTGAAGCTTCCAAAAATGTGTTACCCAGTGTAGTGTGTCACACCTGGGATGATGAACACACTGGGTAGAATAAGACCTGAAATGTCTACAGCTAACGAATGTGGTGCTGGTACTCTCTGAAGTTTCTTGATGACCAGGACCAGCACAGAAAAATCCCTGTGGTTTTCATGTCACACAGTTACTTGATGGTGCAAGGTGGCCATAAGATAGATGTTCACAGGGCAATGCAAATTCTTTCCTTTTCAATTAACTAATGATGTGTTATTTGCTGGAATACCGGCTTCTTGCTGAAAGGTTGCAGGTGAAACCTGATTCTAGAAGCAAGATTCTGGAAAAAAAATGTTGTAACAAAGTCTGCATACACCAGAAGATTGAAACAGCTTTAATAGAGCCAGGATTTTTCATTGAGATGGTTAAATCTGTACAAAAGGCTGGGTGCTGTTTATTCTCTTGTAAACCCAGGCTTACTTTGTCTTTGGTTTTAAATTGATTAGGTATTAGTTTAAGTAAAACTGAAAGCTGCTCAAACCCATTGAGCATTCAACTACCAATTAAAAAGTCAATTTATATCAAACCAATGCAATTTCCTTTTATACACAAGGCTAGAATATGGGAAATTTGGGCATATAAAGATACAGTGAGCAATAATGAGGAACTCGAGGTAAACAAATTACTATCACAGAAACTGAAGGAGACAAAATAGGATTCTCAGTAGGCAAAAAGAGATAACAAGACACAGAGCAATCAAGCTTTAATTAAAGATTTCTGGTGCTTCTGAATAGGCTTTAAATACCATGAGGATAGCCTCTCTTTTGATGTTTCAGCTTCTCTACTGTCCCACTGACAACTTATTTGTGTCAGGGCATAGTACAAAAATGGTGTGTTATGCAATGTGCAAAAATATGAACCTTTTTTCCCCTCAAATCTTGCGTTGTTTTGTCCCTTCTGCTCTGCATATCCACCAGCCATTGTGCAGCCCTGGATTCTTGCATGGGAGCTCCCATCAAATTATTTTCTTATCCAGACTGGGTTACGGTTTTCCTCCACTCTCTTCCCCACAGCATTTAGTGGTTGCACAGATTTTGTGTTTTCCATCAGTGAGAGTCCTGTTCTGAGTACTTCCATGGCTGTTTCTCGGAAGAACTCTCAGTCACATTAGTTAATCAGATGAAGGAGCTGAAAGGAACAGCGGAGCAAGTATTAAGTAAAAGAAAATTACATTTGGTTGCTCTTTGTGTGCAATTATACTAACTGAACTGTTGGTATAATGCAATAAAGGTATCTGCAGAATTGTATTTTTATATTATGCATCAATTAACACAGTGAATAACAGCCCAGTGCCCTCCCCCCAGCAAAAGTAACATTCTGAACAGTGATGGAAATGTTTGGACACAACAGTGGGATCTCAGAATATGTAGGTATGAATTTCTTTATTGCAGTGTTTACACTTGCTTTCTCCGTAGGATTGAAAGTAGCAACAGTGCAATACTGAAAATCAGCATGCAACCAGATACAACCTAGCAAAGTTGAATTGGCATAATTGCTCTCTGGAGTTAATCATGCAATTGAAATAAACAGGGCAAGTCACAGGTTTCAGACCTAAATTTCAAAGCTGCTCACTCTTAAGAAGAGCAGTTTAAATTGTACAGAAACTGCTGTAAATCTCAGGGTTTTGAAACAATTTTTCCACCTCCACCCAACTTGGTCTTTGTTATCTAATGTGCATTTCTACCATCCTTTGTAATTATGAACATAAAAAAATCCAAAAGGTTGGTAGAACGTATCACTTAACACCATTTATGGAAGACTCTTTGTGAAACATAAAAGGGAAAAGAAATTAGCTTTCTTCATGCTGCTTTGTTAGTGTCTGGTTTCAGAAGGTGGCAAGAAACAAAGAGTTCTCATTGCTGTCCAAAGTCAGTAGTGCTCTTACCCTCTTATGCTGACTACAATTTCCTACAAGGATGCCCTGACAGTGTTCCCTATATGTAAACACTTAAGAAAATTCTAAAGCATGGATCAAGCTTTTGAGTATTTCTTTGAAATGATACTCAGGATCAATCTGGCATACATTTGTCATTGCTGCAGATGCTCTTGCTGAACTGAAAAACATGTCCAAGCCTTCCGTTGCCGCCCTCATTTGGAAAATAGAGACAGAAATAGTAACTCCATAAAGAGTAGAAAAGCTGACCTCTGTTAATCTAGTCATACCTCTGTAACTGGTTCTTGTTTTGCTGGCAAGACTCACTAATTTCTATGATCAGTTTATACCCCCTTAATACCATTTCGTAGACACACTTAACAGGTCAGGGACTGTGATTGTGAGCACAACCTAGTTCTGCCACTTACCATCATCTTTCAACCCCCTGCCCCATTAATCTCTGGTAAATTCAATCGTGGGAAAGGTAATAATCTCCAATTACTGCTCACAGAATGCTGTTAAATGGCAGAACCCAAAGCAAAATTGAAATCCTTACCTCAGTGAGTATGTTTCTTATGTATGCTTGTAGTATATTTTGCCTACAGGCTTCCAGCACAGACCAACCCTGGAATTACTGGTAATGCATAACTGAGATTGCTCATGCACTGAGTAAAATCTGCAGCTCTCCACACAGCCCATGGTGCCAGTGGCAGCCAAATGTTAGTGAAGGTTAAGGTGAGCAGTTTCCTATAAGCCTCTGATTTCCCATACTGGCCAAATATTGCAAGGGACGCTTCTGGAAGTTTTTACAAATAGGTGAAGCAAACATTCCACATGTTCATGGCATCAAGCTTGATGACATCTGACTGAGAAGAAGAGGTAAAATGTACTCTCTGAGGAAGAATTAATTGCGTCCAGAATTTTAGCCACTGGGGTTCTTATGCCCCCGAAACATGAGAATTTATAGCCCTTTTTAATGTGGATTTTTACTCTACTGGAAGTAGGAATAGCCTTTTGGTCTGAATAGAGGTTGTCACAGCAAGTTCTACGAACTGTCTACACGCTGTTTTACAGCACTGATGCGTTGCACTAGCATGTTACTCCAGGTTCCAAAATAAGCCAAGTACCTTGGTGCTTGGTTGACAATTTGCTCAAATCACTAAAGTTTTGGTCAGGAATGAGATTAAACTAGGTTCAAACCAGCTTGATTTAACAAATGCCAGTTAATACATTTAGGCCCTTGAGGTACAGCCAAAATGCCTCTTTCTGTTTTGTGGCATGGAGTTTGTGTGCTGTACATGTGCCAGTGAAATCACTTTCTATGTTGGAAGTACAAATGTGCCTTAGGCTTTGCCCCATGGTTTTCTCTTCAGTGTTGCTGGTTGTTATTTGCAGCTGTGCCTGCAGCAGCATTGCCTCGGGCTGCAAGTAGTATCAGAGCTTCAAACAAATTAGTCATTTTAAGTCTTGTGGGGTTTTGTTCACTTTGTTTTCCAAGAGCAGGACATCACTTCCCTTTTTCTGTGGCTGAAATCCAGCAAGTTGATTGCTGTGCATTTCATGTATCTGGACAAACTGTGTGAAACCTAGAATTTCTGCTGTGCAAAAGGATGAGCAACTGTGTGTAAATATATCAATCAGTAATTTCATTACAGAAAGAAAAGTTATGAAGGAAGAAAATTTTTTTTAATTATTTTAATAGAGCCAAAATGACTTTTTTTCTGTTAAATGTTGCTTTTGGGACCTTGCCAATATGTTGGGGAGCTTGCCAGGGTGCCTGAGGACGGCAGGTGAGTGGGTAAACAGGGAGAAACTTAATGTTTCCTCTGCCATGTTTCTTTTAAAAGGGATGATTTTATCAAATTGAACTGATGTATGAATTATTCACTGAAATATAGTACCCCAATCTGAATCCCACTGTGATCTCCACTTCTTTTTTTTTTCCCCCCACCTCAAACAGAGATTTCCATTTTTTTAAACCCAGGTAGCATCTTGCAGCTGCCAATGGCAGACTATATAGGGACCCTACATTAAACTACCTGTTGGTTTTTGTCATGGGAATGCTCAGCTCTTTCTGGAAACTGGGTATATGTAACTTGTGTGAAGTTGGGTGGAATTCCACAATCTGCTATTTTTCTGGGGAGGTTTAACCTGGAGAGTCCTGCTGTTCTTCCCCTGGTGTGTGAGGTGCTGGCAGCGTTATCCTGCCGCACACTGCAGAAGGAAGGAGGGATGTGCTGTGCACTGTGCAACAGACCACAGTTATTCACAGATGGAACAAATCTATGCTTCTCACCGAGCTGCTTAAGGATTTTCGATTCAGTGCTGCTGCTTTAGTCTTTGGAGATCAAAATAATGCTTCAAACTGAATTACTGTTAACTGCTGTGCCATGCAGCAACCTGTAGAAATGCTCTCTCCAAGCTCATAAGACATGCTGCAGTCATTTCTAGAATCAAGAGAAAATCAATACTTTGCAGGGAGTGAAATCTTACTTTTGAAAAAGAAGTGGTGGGTTATTAAGGCAGGCAGTATTCTGTTTTGCTGCTGGGTTAGTGGTTTCAGATCTTGGGCTGCTGTTACATCTGCACACTCAGGGTTGGCTTTGTGAAACGGTTGGGGTGGGGGGGGAAGTCTGGGGGTTTTAGTCTGTATCCAGAATTGTAACTAAGATCCATCTGTCCTAATTATGCTGAAATGAGGAGCAACTTCTTCCTGTGTTGTATTATGTCCCATTTAATTCAGTGACAAAGCTGTTCCATGTTGGACTGGCTTCCAGTATTTGTAAACAGGAGTAGGGCTGTTTGCACATCAGTGCAGCAATGACAAATGAGGAGATCGTGCAACACCTGGCTGTAAGTTTTACTAAAATCCCTGCTGGTTTAAATCAGATGCAGTCTCCCCACGGACTTCACTTGGGCCAGACTTTCTCCTGCAAAGTTTTGGGCAAAGATTACTACCCAGCTCTGCTAGTTCTGAAACACGTCTTTTCCTGTTCTTGACTACCATTTACCTGAATAAAGCAAGTAAATATTCTTGCTAGCACTGGCTGCAGCAACTGCAGAACCTGGGAGGCTTTACAGACAATCTTATATGCACCACTGTGTCCATTACAACAGGACCACTTTTGAAATCCAAGATAGTACCTCCTGTGCTCAGGTGTCTCCAGGTTCCTTACATCGTACTCCCTAGCATATCTGTGGTTTTTCATTCCCCATCATCTCAAACTCTTAAAAGCCAGATTCTAAGATCTTAGTATATATTGACTAATCTCAAATTAGCAGCAATGTTTGCCCTTACCCTGGTACTGCCTCTGCACTGGAAGTGAGCCCCCTCTAGTCTGCCTAAAAGCAGAAAACACAAAAGCTGTTCTGGTTGCTTCAGTTCTGAGTCTGAAGGCATAATGTTTGCAGCAGAAGGATGTTCTGCTTCTGTTCCACCAGGGCTTTTAAGGAGCCAGAGGGCCACTTCAGAGCATTTTGGAATAAGATGTAGTTCATTTATCCCCTATGTCTGGAACCCAGTGGGAACCAAGAGCAGCCAGTTTCAGGTCCAGCTGTGCTGTGTATTACATGTGGAATCACCTAGAGATAAGTTTGCCAAGGTCAGGTAAGCAGATACCTAAGGAGTGAGTTTTATTTCAAGGGACTAAATCAGAAATGTAAAGCTTAACCATAGCAGCAGTCTGCACATGCTGTGATCTGTCCTAGGTTTTATCACTTCCAGTTTTCCATTTTGATTCTCTCATGTTTTGGGCTTATTGTCCCCTTGAAGGTCACCCACATCTACCTTTGGGAACATGTTTGATATTTCACTGGAGACATCCAAGTGGTTTCTTATTGTTCCGCTTACCTGCCTGCTTTCCTAAACATATGTTTCAGTGCAGGTGGCTGAGCCCGCTGGGGTATTGCAATGTTAAATCACTGTGATAGCTGACAGAATGAGTCTCTCATCTTCCAGTTAGTGTGAGATTTTCCTTTGGGTTTTGGGTGGAGTTTGCAAGGATAAACATAAGTACCTTCTGGTGTGAGACTGTTGATACCAAGGCTACTGAAGTATTTTTCTTCAATAAATTCTAGACCTTGCTTCCTTAGGTGCCTTTACCCTCTTACCTGTTGTTTTGGGGGCTTGGGGGGGGTTGCATTGGAGGCAAAGGAGTAGAGGGGAATTCTTCCATTTGCTATCTAATAATTTTAAGACTTTATTACTGCCACCCACTGCAGAGGGACTGGAGAAATAAGTGAAATAAGTCTGTAAATGAAACAAGTAACAGTGACAAAATCTGTAGAGGGCCTTTGCAGGGGAGTTCTGAGGAAGGGTGGTGTAGATTTTTCAGTCAGAAGGGATTATTCTCTCAGCAGTACTTAGATTGGGAGATTTTCTTAAAGACTGGTAGTTTTGCACAACACTGTATTACCAACACTTTTCAGAAATACTGATTGCTTTATTTCTTAAAGTCCTGTCAAATTCTTTGATCCATTTCATTCACTGAACTTTTTTTATAGGAAGGAATTTAGCTCAGCTTCAGGATTAGTTTGTGAAAAGACAATTCAGACATTTTTTTCTGGCTAAGCTAATGTGTTCTCTTGTGTTTCTGGAGGGTGAACCCCTCCAGTAACAGTAATGGTAGAACTTTTGGTCTTGCTCACGCAGACCATCATTTCTAGACCACATCCACTTAGACAATAGCTCCAAATTCCAAGAAGCAGATCAAGCTAATCATAGAACATCCTAAGTTGGAAGGGATCTGCAAGGATCATTGAGCCCAGCTCCTGGACATTAAACTCTCCAAGCTGCAGTTCTGAGCTAATTAGTATCACTGCTGAAGGACTCTGCATTGCTTTTGTGGAAGCTGGTGGGAAAATGGTGCCCTTTGAGAAGGTCATATGGAAGGCTGACTGGACCAACATAATTTGTAGAAAAAACTTCAGATGTATTTCAAATCTTTTTTTCTTTAATGGCAGTAGAACTACGTAATGGAGCTTATTAGATTGTGTATATTAGATTATTAATAAGTATGTTTGATAAATCATGTCATGCTCACAAAAAATGCTTAGTCCACTTATTTACTATCTAGATCTTAGTTCTGATTATATATGAAATATTTCCTGATATACTAGAAAATAGGTTAAGGTGGGTTTTACAAAAGCATTGTGGTCTTGGGACTGTGCTGCTCCTAAAATGAATCTTTAAGGAAGAGTATGTAATTTTCACCATCATGTATTCAAATTTTAAAAATTAGATTTTTTTGAGACACAAATTAGCAAAACCTTTTTCTAGAAATCTCTTTGTGCAGGATTAGTACTTCCAGTTGATGGAAATGGCTGTAATAGGGATGCATTGATTTACACCCACAGATCTGGCCTATAAAATGCAGAGTTGGATGCTTGTTTTACAGGCCTCAGTCAGGTATTTTGCTTTCTGAAGCTTAATTTGAGTCTCTTGTGAGCAAATAATTATTCAAAATGCAATTAATCTATTGTTATGTTTTAATCACTGTGATGCTGTTGTATTTACAGGTTTTTATCTAATTAACAGTTACTTTCCCATTTAAAATAAATTCAATAACCAAATGTCTCTAGAAACTGAAAGGGCTAGAATGCACCAGCCTTGAGATTATGAATGAGCACTTAACAGCCCAGAGCGCAGAGCCTGAAACCAGATGGACTCTCTTGCATTTTTCTCCACTCTGTGCTCTTTGCCTTTTTGAGCCTTAGGAAAAATAAAACTCTTTATTGCTGTGATAGATTTCAGGAGATGTTGATGAGAAGCTGTCATATACTGAGATACATAGCACTATGAGTCTTTTAAAAGAATTCTATATTTGTTCAGGTTAAAACCTCAGGGCCAGGTTCTTCTCTTGGTCCAGCAAGCAGAGCAGATAAAGAGCAGAACAACTACTTGATCTTTGGGTGTTGGGGTCATGCTTTGCCTATGTCCTCCTTTCAGATCAGTGGCTGTTCACAACCTGCGGCGCCAGTGGACCCTATGGCCCCACACAGAGTCAGTGCAATGATGCCTACAGGAACTCCAAGCTCCGAGTGGTCGTGGGGGCTGAAGGGATTCTCCAAGGCATTCAGATCTGGAGAGTACCAGCAACCAACACATACAGGTGAGGGAACTGTCTCGGATTGTTGTGATGTACCTGTGTTTGAAACTCTCCAAGCTGCAGTTACACACTAGGCACTTCTGAAGTACTACATTCAGAAGTTTGGCCACATCTACTGGGGCTTTTCTTGTCATTGAGCCTGTGATTTCCAGCCTCTCCAGTCTCAGATTTGTTCCCTGGAAGAGGCAACTTTTTTGGTGAAAGAGAAGAAACTTTCTGAGGCAGGCAAATCTTTACCCTAAATGGTTACATGTTGGGAGAGCTCTATCAGTAGCTGAAAATGAAGCATTTTCACCTCCCCAGACCAAAACCATACATTTCTCATATGTCATTCATTATCTCTGGGATCAGAATGAGTTTTTCCCACCCTTCACCTGGCATGGAAGGCATAATCATGTGTCAGCATTTCTTACAGGACAGCTTGCATCAACCTCTGCTCAGCATTTTCACTTTTTTGAATCTAGACACAGCAAGTTGAGCCCGTAAGCCTGGCTTACCACTGTAGAATTGATTTTGGAAGCCAGCCACCTAAATGGTAGGCTCTGTGATACTGAGGGTTCTAACACTTAAATCCCCCTGTGGAGTTACTTTCAAAGAGAGGTGATCAGATACGGTTCAATGCTAGTTAATCAGATTTTTACCAATCATTTTTTCCTTTTTTGCTCTTGCTGGGGAAAGAAGTGCAATCGAAGTGCAGTTCACTGTATCTGAATGGTAACATGAAGCCATTACATGCATCACTTTGTAAGCAGAACTGTCAGTTTGAACCAGTGACTGCCTAGTGGTGGTTTTTTTGCAGCATTCCATATTGAAACCAACGATGGTATCTTGGATTTCAAAGCAAAACATTCCATTGAAGGCTTTGAACAAATTTCAGTTACAATTTGCTGGTCCCATCTTTTTTTTTTCCTTTATATTGAAAAAGAATGTTAATGTTGAGGCTGGATGTCAGGCTCCAACAGAGGTCTAGGGCAAAGCAGTTTTGAGAAACTGGCTAGGCTAGGCACAAGTTCTGCCTGAGTGCCTATTCCTATAAGGATTGATGGTAATGCAAAAAGCATTAACGATATTTTACCCAGCTATCAACAAGGAGTTGCCTGAGGTGAATAGAATTTTTCAGAACCAGCATCCAGTAAATATGGTTGTAAAGTACAGCCCAAAAAAGAACAGGCAAAACAGCCCAAAAGCCTACAGCACTGTCATTTCTTTAATATCAGAGTCCAAGAAGAGCCAGAATTACTGTGCAACTGTTGGCTGATTTTTTGCTGCACAATACAAACCCTGGGCCCTGCAGGGATGATCTATCTATTTAAGTCCTATAAATGACCTAACAGACTTTTGGGTTCTGTAGAGATAATAGATATATAATGTCGTGCATAACATATATATATAAAGGGATGACATTCTCTTTTGCACCTCTTAAGGCTATAGTAGAAAATTCACAGCCTGGGGAAAGCAGGAGGCAATTGTGGGCTTAAATTAACTTGACATCTTCCTGATTCTGGTCTGCTGAAGGGGCAGCAGAGTCCGCCAGTGTAGCATAGCCCTAGGAAAATGTCAAGTTGCAATATCAGTTCCAGGGCTTCCCAGAGTTTGGACTCACTGCCGGTGTTCAGCTCTGCCCTGCAGTCCTGCTGCAGTGTGGGTCCTGTAAGTTCTCCTGATGGGCACTGCTGAAACACCTAACACAGAGAGAAAACCCTCCTGCTGGCTGCTGGGCTCCCAAGAAAGCTGATGTTCTGCCATATCGGTGTGTTTTACACTGTGTAATGTACACCCCTGGTAATTGCATAAGAAGGATATTGATTTTGTGAACACGAGGCAGAATATGCCTTATTAAAATACAGACAGCTCAATTTTGCACAAAACTCTGCCAGCACAAACCAACCACACCCAGAAAACCCCACCATCTGTGAGGGCCTGGGTAGGCTGCCACACACTGTAGTGCCCACATTTGGAAATGGAATTTTACATGCTCTGGTTTGCTCCCATGGGACTTCACATTGCATAACAATGAAGTTAAGCATTATAACAGATTATTTTTTGTTTCAGATTTCCTTCCAGCATTCAGAAGGTCTGGTCATCTAGGTCTATGACCAAGTATGAGAGAAGTGAACTGTAATAAATTACACATTTCCATCTGTTATCCAACTTCTTTCCATTTTTAAAGGAAGAGGTTTTGGTCCATTTTGCTGAGTGCCCCATTTGTGATCACTTCCACTGTCCTCTCTTCTCTGTGGTCCTTTCACATAAGGTGGCACAAGAACACAGCTCAGTGGAGTGAAAAATAGTATCATTCTGAGTCAGCCAGCCTAGGCACAGCATTTTCTTATAATCTCAAGACTAGCTCCAGTGTTTCCCATAACCTGTATGTTATGGTGCGTGTTTTTCTCCAGCCCTGGTTTGCACGGCCTGGTTTGCACTCTGCACATCCTGAGCCTTCCTGAAGGCGTGGGCTTCTTTTTCAGATCCCACAAGTGTCATAGTAAAAGAAAATAAGGAAGGCAGTGGAAGGTACTCTGTGTTCTTGTTCTGGGTGGGCTAAACCTTTCTTCAGGGCCAATGTGGTTAAAAGGATTCCTCCTGTAACAGAAAGTTGCTCCTATTGAAAGGGATTCTGTTAAAGTTTGAAGTCAAGAGAACTGTTTAAATAGTGACACCCATTTTGAATAGGGAATGGTTGTCACCTGAATCTACCAGGTTTTATTTGTCTGCAGCCTTTGAATGAGGCCAAACTGGGTTTCCTGAACTGTCTGACATCATTGCTTGTACACAAAATCTGTTCTTACGTGGAAAAGTATGGCCCCTACTGGCAGCCAATTAGCCCTGCCAGCTTGCAGTTCCTGGTAGTGCACCTCATTAGCCATTGCAAAATTCTACAGCAAATCAACTCAGTCTTCAGATTCATGCAGCATCTGTTCAGGGTGGCCCAGTGCTGTGTCCATCACTTTTTCTGCTGGCTCCAGTACAGCCTAACTGAGGACTGATCGCTTTGGTTATCAGCAGTGGCATGAACATAATCATGTCACATTGCCATGATCTAATATGCTTTATGAGACACTGCCTGTTTGCAGGCAGGACTGTGCTGGACAGAGAGCAGCCAGGTGCTGGAGCAAAGGAGGTGTTAAAGCAGAGCACCTACACTGCACCTGGTAGGAAGCCAAGAACAGTAGTTTGAGTTCTCAGTCTTGCCGTCTCTGGTTATGTGCTCCAGGTGGAATTTTGCTCTCACAGAAATAGATGGAAAGGTACTAATGTCAGTGGAGAATTACCTGCTTATTTTGGATCTAAACTGAGTTGCTGTGCCATCATTCACCTGCTCAGAAAGTTGAGTAACTCTATGTTTCGTTGCAGCAGAGATGTGTGTTTTGTCATGATCTTTAAAAACTGCTTTGAAATCCTTTGCTGAAAGCTGCTTTAAGTGTGTCCATTGTTAAAAAGGGAGAGGGAGAAGCTGAGCAATGCAGTGTTACAGCCACATCTTTGGGTACATCAGCAACAGTAAGCACCTCTGAATCTTGACTGCTTGAAATAAAAATTCCAGAGCCTTAACTGAGACTGCAGCAGCCTGTGTGTAACCTGCCCACTCCTGGCTGGAGACCAGGAGATGTTCCTGGTCACCATGAGTTTATCCAGGGGGCTCTTGCCTTCCTTGTTTACTGCAGGTAGTGTCATCTCCATCTACTCTTCTTTCTGTATTCCTCTGGTCCTGGGAATAAGAGAGCTGTTTTCCATCTGGTCCACGCTACCAGGACCAGTTACGCTGTCTGCTTTCTCAAATCTCCCTCTGTCAATCTCATGCTTAATGTTCTCTTTAGCCATATGTCCTGTTTTTACCAGTGTTCCCGATTCTGTTCTTTCTCTTCCTTGCTGCAAACTTCTCAAGGATGTGCCTTCTGGGAAACAAGATGTGTTTCGTATATTAAAGCTGGAAACTACAGGGAATTGCTCAGTCTGTTCTCAGCAGTGTTTGCCCAAGAATCAATGTGAAAGGATCTGTTTCATAGCTACCCAAGCTCACAGATTCAAACAGAGCAGAAAACCAGTGTTCAGGCTTTGGGCTTAGATTTATTTAGAATGTCAGGACTTCAGGGCACAGCTCTGTGCCACTGTGTTCAGGTGTGCAAAATGCTCAGTGCTCAGAAGTGGTTTGTGCTCCCTTCCACCTGTCTGGGACAACTTGGGTGCCAGCCTCTTGCTTTCTTTTTTCTGCAGCATCTCAGGCTACGGAGCTGCTGGTGGGAAAGGAGGGAAGAACACCATGGTGCGGTCCCACGGCGTGTCTGTGCTGGGAATTTTTGACCTCCAGAAGGATGATACACTGTATATCTTGGTGGGACAGCAAGGAGAAGATGCTTGTCCTAGTGTAAGTGATTGCCTTTCTGTTTTGCCTTCATCCCTTCTACCTGTCCATGGAGTTTTGTTTTTTCACACAGAAAAATGTTGTCTTCAAGGGGTTTGGGGTTGTAGGAGTCAAGGAATAGATACAGTTTTACTGGGAGAGCATGAGAAGATGAAGCACCATGTCCCTGTGCTCTCTCCTCTTCAACATTTGGGCCCCGTTGATAATACACAACAGGTTCCTGACTGATCTGCATATCTCAGAGCACCTGTGCAGGGGTTTGGAGACAAAAGACAGCCCCGCGTTCCATTCCTCTGGAGATCAGTCTTCAAGGCTGACTTTGCAGGGTTTTGCTCTTGCTCCACTATTGAGGCCAACCCTGCTATTATCATATACTCTGCACCTCTAGAGATACCCACTTCACAGGGCCTGCTTGGTTATTCTCCATATGGGAACAGGAAGGACAAATCAATCGTTACTGGGTCAGTCCTGATTTTTGTGTTACTAACCAACCCTTACTGGAAATGTCTTGACAGAAAGATGGGCACTATTTGCACAATCGTTTATTAATTGGTTGGTATTCTTTGGAGGAGGATGGGGGAATAGGACACTCACATGGAGCAAACTAAGCATTATCTGATGAAATTTCACCTACAGGTTTGAGCTGGACATTTAAATGATGTGCATTTCTCAGCTGTTAATGGCTGGCATCCAAGAGATGAAAGCTTAGCAGTCTGTTGGAGCAGAGAAAGGTTGAAGGATATAGGCAAGTAAAAGGGTTTCTCAAGGCTGCCTGCTGAAGTAAATAATGTTAAAACTAGAATTACACATATCTACAAACAAACCATTAATATAAACCCTTTTTGAAATGAGAAATGGCCTAACTCAAATGTCCATCCAACGTCTTTAACTAAGACATTCCAGCTGAGTGTAATATATGGACTCATTAAATTGCAGGCCACTGTAATCTTAGTGAGAATTTATTGAGTGCTAATGTAATTCTTTCATTGAGGCAAAGAGATTGCATTGACTTGTAGAGGGGACTTTTACTAGATTGGATTGTAATCAGTTATGTCTTTGCCATGAAGGATTATTTTTTTTATAATCTAGTGGTTCCTTTGGGTCATTGACTATGTCATTTTATTAATCATTCCCACCCAACTCCAAATCAATTAAGGAGAGGGAAAAAATAGGGAAAGGAGGACTGTTTAGTTCCTTAGGCAAGTCTCCACACACAAAATGGATGCCACTCAATCTCTAGCAGAACTTGGAATATATTTTGTGGTCAGCAGAATAATTTGTAATTTGTGTATGATTTTATCGTATTCTTCTTCCAAAAGAAAACAAATACATGAAAGTAGAAGGAAGCAGGTCAATCCTACTATAACAAATGTTTGTGCATTTGTCCCTGAAAGTGTTGTTGGTTTAGTAAGTTCAGTGTGCAATATATGTGCAATATAACAAGATAGCGTTGCTGAGACAAAACCTGGGAAGTAAAATAAGCTAAAAGCAAAGTTTTCAACTTTAAAATGCTCACAGCAGGGTCCTGCTTGTCACTTTAGTGCTGCAATTTTAAACCAAAACAATAGTTAGGTCATAGTCCTGAAGTACATATAAATGATGCTTTAATGATGTGACTGAAATCAGTGAATTCAGGGATTTGCCTCATACAGTAAGTTCTGTATGTTTGGTGCTAACTGATGGAAGGGAAAAAATGCTAAGTAGGAAATGTGGAGGCTTTTTAGTGAGGTATTTTCATTAACATCAGGTGAACATTGCCATCAAAGGTGGGATTGCTGCTGTTTTGGTAGGCACTGGTAGTTAGAGTAAAATTGTTACTAAGATCAACAGAGAAACACATCAGCTGCTTGGCCCCAGCCAATGGGGGACTGGGAATGAGGTAGAGAAACTTGGGTTGTCTCTATGTCTCTGCCATTTGGCTGTTGTGTGACATGGGACAAGGCACATCCTCGCCGAGTTACTCCCTTCCTCCACTTGTGAAATACAGACTATTAACGCTGGGAAATATTTGCAGCAAATTCTGCTATATTTTCTACATTAAAAGTTTATGGAGCTATTTTACATGATAATAGGTATCAGCACTAAGCTTGCTTCAAAATAATTCAATTTAAAATAGCAACAAATTTTTCTGGTGAAGGTTGAGGCAAAAAGCCAGATTCTTCTAGAAGAGCATTCACTTGGTTCTGCTCGGGTAGTTTCAGTGGAGGACAATTTCTTGCTTTGGGACAGTGAAGGGCTCCTTGGTGTGTACAAGGGCATGGAGGTTTCTCACCTGAATTTAGACATGGTCTTCTGTTTGCAGACTAATGATGTTATCCAGAAGGTCTGCATCGGAGAGAACAACGTGATCGAAGAAGAGATTCGTGTGAACAGAAGTGTCAATGAATGGGCAGGAGGAGGTGGAGGCGGAGGCGGTGCCACTTACATATTTAAGGTATGGAAACACAGTCCCCATGCACCTTCAGCATCAGCATCCTGCCACCTGCCTCTGAAAAATCCTTGATACACCTCAGGGAGAGGGCCCACAGAGAGAGCTCTGGCTATCCTTAATTTCCACTTGAGAGATGTAGGGATCTGAGCTGGCCCTTCACAGTCCTTAGAACTGCTGTGGATTACGGCCACACTTGCTTCAGTGGCTTGGAGTACCATTTGCAAACATAATGAGTTGAACTGGGGTTTCTTTTTCAATAACAACTGAGATGCTGAAGCACAGTTCTACAGCAAAGGGCAAATTCTGCAGGGCTTCATTCAACTCTGTTATTGTAGAACATGAGACTTCAACTATACATTTGGCCTGCCACAAAAAGTTGAGGATAGCTTGTATGTTTTCTGTTGGCAATCCTACAGCTGTGGACCACTGATGTTTCCTGTCCTGTGCTAGCTGAGACAGTACTCATTCCAAACACTGGTTTCAAGCAGTCCTTCACCAGTTGGAGCACTGTGTTGCACTGTACAGAGCAGTGCTCCTTAGCTGCTTCATTTGATGAGAGTCATCACATGGGACATTACAGGCTTTCTAAGAGCCATCACCATGGTAGATACAATTCACAGAGCTGCTGACACTGCTGTTACCTGTTGCAGAACTTGGTAGGGCTAGTGCTATTCATTAATTTTCTGGGTGTGGGTGCATAAATAATGCAATGACAATGTGCAGTGCTGAGCAGCCCTAGATGCCTGCTTGGTGCAACGTGCAGTAACTATCCTGTGGCTGAACTTCCATTTACATGTTTGAACATTGCCTTTATTTCTGAATTTGTTAAGATGGAGAATGGAGAACCGGTCCCCTTGATAATTGCAGCAGGGGGTGGTGGCAGGGCCTACAGGGCCAAAACGGACACATTTCATCCAGAAAGACTGGAGAATGATTCCTCTATTCCAGGGTTGAATGGAAATTCAGGAGCTGCAGGTAAGGAAGGTTTATTCCTTTTAAGAAAACCTTTGTGAATATGTGGTACTCCCAGGTTCCTCCTCCTCACAAGAAGGTGAGGCAAAACTCATGAAAACACAGTTCAGGGGGAAGATAGAATCTTAACAAATGCAAACAGAAGGTACCCACAGTGCTGGATACTTGGCATAAATAAGGGTACCAGAGATGGAATAGCCATAGCAATGGTAACATTCTCCCAAAATAATGTAGTACCTCTCGTAAACAAAGTCATTTGATTTTTGATGTGGGAGTTTGCAGTGCCAGTGTGGCCGTCCTGCTCCCTGCACTGTTTTGTGCTGTGTGGACATACAGTTTCCCTGGCTTATGCAGAGAGAGCATAATTGCACCCTGGCTGGATGTCTCTGTGAAGAGACCTTGGGCTGAGCAACCAGCAGAGCTGAAAGTGAGTCACTGGTGGGTATTTGTGTGCAGAGAAGGACTGGGATGTCTTTTTGCACCCCTTTCACTAAATTCCTTCTGTTCTACTTTAGAACTGACACTGATTTTTTTCAAAAGTATTTTTGGCAAAGAGAAGGGGAAGGCTCTGTAAACCATAAATAAGTGGTTGGAGAATAGGTAGGGATATCTTTTTAAATTTTCCATAGAAAATACTCATCCTTGTATGGTAGGTGGAAAGAGGTGCAAATGATGACTTTCAGCTGAGGTGTTTTGAATGGGTCCTGCAGATCCCTGCAGTGTTTCTTACACAAAAAGTAACCCCTAGCTGTGCCTTTTCTCTTCTCTCAACTGCAGGTGGTGGAGGTGGCTGGAATGATAACACTTCCTTCCTGTGGTCAGGAAAATCCTTGCTGGAAGGTGCTACTGGAGGAAGATCCTGCCCCCAGGCCATGAAGAAGTGGGGGTGGGAGACAAGAGGGGGTTTCGGAGGGGGTGGAGGGGGGTGCTCCTCAGGTGGAGGAGGCGGAGGATATATAGGTAAAGTGGCTTCGTGTTCAAGGTGTCCCTTCCCCTCCTTTAGTGCTAATGGTCAGCGAAATGCTGATGATAATTGTCCTGTAGCTAGCATATTTGACTGTTATGTACTAGTATGTCTGTGTGTTGCCTTTTTAGCAACTAGATGAACTGATGGCATTTAGTCTTTGAGCAAAGAGCCAGATGCCAGTCCTTCAGCTGCAACCCTGGCTTTGTGCTCTGCAAAATGTGACACTGAGATCCTGCTGTGATTCCTGAGCCTTTCGTGTTGGGGTCACAGTGCTGGAGAAGGAGGAGCCATAGCTGTGTGCTCCTGTTGCCAGCACCTGTGTTTGGAGGACTTTTGGTCCTGGAGACTGGCAGCCAGGCTTTATGCCAGGGGAAAAATGAAGCTTCTCCCCTGCCCTGCTGTGGGTGGGCCTTGGTTTCTGGGGGCAGAGGCTCAGGCTGCCAGCCCAGACCCCTCTTAATATGACTTCAGTCAACAAGGAGCTAATTTCATGTGCCCCTGTGTCTCGGGGCAGCTGTCAGATGGCATTATGTTGATTACAAATGGTGTGGGCCAGATTCAAGATCTCGACTAACCCACAGTCTCCTGGGCCACATAGTTTCTGCAGCCATCTGCACTGTGGTGGACTCTTTAACCCCTGGTTCTCCACAGCTTAAATTAGGTATATGGTAGACCAGAAATCTTGAGAGGAAGTAATGAGTTTAAATGATTAAGTGCATGTTCTGTACCAATGTTACTGTGTAATGCTTCCTTTTCCAACAGAATGACTCACGTGATGTTTCTTCATTTCAATGAAGACAATTAAAGGGAAAAAGCTATTTTTGGGTGGGGTGGGGGAATTGTTGCATGCTTGAAGTACAAAATATATGGCCCATACTGTGTTTCTGATACTCTTTATATATTGCCCAAACTTTGCTTCTGGTGTGCTCTATATGCTCAAGCACAAATGAGCAACTCATAAATTCCTTCAGTCCCCACTCCTGGTGGACCACCCTGCTTTTAGGGTGCAAAGGAGAGGAAGGATATGAGGTTATTCATTCCCTCTGCTGACACAGTACATACCTTGATCAGCAAGGGTATTAATTTAGCCCTTGAGTA
This sequence comes from Ifrita kowaldi, assembly GCA_013398055.1. NCBI lineage: Eukaryota > Metazoa > Chordata > Aves > Passeriformes > Cinclosomatidae > Ifrita > Ifrita kowaldi. The sequence continues at coordinate 409,072 of VZRS01001587.1, forward strand.
CTGGTGCTTTCCAGTCTCTTGGCTACATAAATTTTAAGAAGGGCTTTGTATGTTTCACAGCATCCAAATGGTTAAAGATGAAGTTTGTGCCTTAGTTTGCAAGAGTCTACCTAAAAAGAGCTAATAAATGGATTGTCAGAAGCTTCTGTTACTAAATTGAAATTCTAGAGATGAAGTCCAGTGGTTCATGCCACAACTTTCTAAATATTCCCTATATATTAAGTGCTTTAATTTTTCTCTTTTTTCATTTGGATGCCTCCCTAAATATGCTGAATTCATGCATGTTGCCATGTTTATCTGTGTTTTATTGTCAATGAGCCTCAGTCTGTTAAGGTAACTTCTGGTTTGACATAGGTGGCAATGCTGCTGTGGACAATGACCCAGAGATGGATGGGGAGGATGGTGTGTCCTTTATTAATCCAATTGGTACTTTATACACTCCAGCACTTAAAGGTATTCATATTGGTCAGAAGTCTTCTAGGGGGCTTGTTTCCTTTTAAAATAGTAGGACAATTTACAACCATTTGGGTACAACTCAGTGTCATGAACATGAGGAGGCAGAAAGATAGTGTATAAAGTACAGTGGAGAATAAACAGAGGTAGCAGGAAAAAAATAGGGAGAAAGAACATCCAGGCTATTAGGAAACACTCCCAACAGTACAGTCCACCAGCCTACAGAATAATTTTGAACAAGGAAAGTGCTAACAGAACCTCACAGCTCAGATACTTTAAGAAAAAAACAGACAAAACAACTGCCTATTCACTAACAAGCAAGTTCCTTAGAGCATCCCTTGGTAAAATATCCAGGTGCTGCCCAGCAGTGCATGGGATGATAAATATTGCCACTCCAACCTGTGTTTTCCCAGAAGTCAGTGTCTTTATATGTTTGCAATGTGTTCAGAAAACAACAAAAAAAATCTACTTGTTAAAAAACCTGTTTGCATTAGAGTAGCCAGAATAGCCTGGTAGATTCAGCCAGGAAGTTTTGAAGACTTTGCAGTGTTTGATCTTGCAGGGAGTAAAGGCCAGGAAAGAAAAGGGTGAGCCCAAGGAAATTATAAGAATGGTTTTACAGTAATTAACTCAGCTTCTTCATCCACTCCCTAGTGACAGAGGGGCACGGAGAGGTGGAAATTAGGCTGCACCTTAACTGCAGTCACTGTGAGATGGATGAGTGCCATGTTGATCTTGAGACTCAAAAAGTCATTTGCTTTTGTGAGCCAGGCACAGAGTTGGCTGAGGATGGTGTGTCTTGCACAGGTAAGTAGGTGTGTGGGGTACTGCTGACATGTGGGGCAGAAAATGCATGGCCAAAGGCTGTAGTCTGGACTGTAAGATATCCTGAAAGTGCTGTCTAATCTTTCTTTAACCTGGCTTCAGTTGAACCTTCTTTCCTGCTGGTGTATGCTGCAGAGTTATTTTGCCAGGATTTAGCCACACCAATGCTGAGGATTGGGGCTCTGAGCAGCAGTGCTACTTTGCTCTACAGGATGTATTTGGCATACTGGGCAGATCTGAGCAGAGTCAAATTTTGTGCCTGCTTGTGCTGGTGGTGCTCATGGTCTGCTCTGAAATCCTGAAAGTTTGCTCACTGAAGGAATTTTCCAGCTAAACTTAAATGCCGGCCCAGTTCTCTAAAGAACAAAAAAAAAAAAAATTTTGTGCAAGGGGAAGGAAAAATGATTCCTGTGGATTTGGACATTTAAGGTAAAAGTTCAGAAACTGTGAGAAATTCTGTGCAAGATTTCTCTGAGAAAAACTAAATACAGTGCCTGTACTTGCCTTTCTTTCAAAACCAGGTTCTCAGAGCTCCATTACTACGTTTGCTTCATATTCTTGTGCAGCAGTCAGAGCAGGTCACCTCAGGGGTTTGGGATCCTGTTTTCAGCTTTGTCATTGGCATGGGAAAATTGTTGTGTTTTTACCATTCCTGCCTGTAAGATGGGTAAAAAGCATGGTCATTTTGTCAAGGTGAAGTAAACCTTAATAGCATGATCCCACATGAGGATGCAGCTCCACTACACTGTTATCAGGTTTTTCTGCCTGGATTACATGCATTTAGGAGATGATATATTGCAGTCCTCCTCCTGCTTTTGCTGTGATTTGGCATCGATTGCAGCACTTTAGCCCTGACAATGTAATGTTCTTTCCACCTCCCCAACCTCCTGCCCGTGGTTTTTATGGTCTTGTTTTCACACCCAAGGAGTTCACATGTTAATTCATTGATAGTGAACCATCTGTTTTAATGCCTTGATATTAATTGAGGAAAGTGAAACAATGAGGTATGAGAAGTCATAGATCCTGAGGACTGGTCATGCCAGAGGTTGCTCCTACACTATAGGAGCAGCAGATGGGTAAATGGAAGGAAGAGCAGAAAAAAATTTGACTGCAAAAAAAGTGGCTCCTGGAAGATCATTTCAAACATATAATTCCTTCTTCTCCTTTCTGTTACAGCTGAGCCAGTGGTTCGTCTCCCTTTCTCCTTGGTCCTGTCTGTAGTGACTTCAGCGTTGGTGGCTGCTTTAATTTTGGCTTTTTCGGGAATCATGATAGGTGAGTGTTTCTCTGCAAAAGATATTTTCATATGAGGGCTGGATCTGAGCCAGGGATAATTGGGCCCTGAGAGGCAAAAGGATTCAGGTTCTCAGCTACTGCTGTATTTAATGACACCTTCCCACACACATCTTAACTTCAGATTTCTGTGGTTGTTTCTAACCACAATGACCAATTCAAGGAGGCTTCAGTTACTGACTGCATCACAAAAGAGACATTATTGTTTGTGTTGTACTGCGAAGCTGCCAGAACACAGCTGCTTCTGGTTTTGTGAGATCTGGTGCTGTTTAATGCCTAAAAGCTTCTTTACTTGTGTACCTACATACAGATTTTACCTCTTAATGTATTACATTTAAGCCTAAATTCTCACATAGGTTCCTCTTTCACAAACTGCTACTTAGTAGGATGTCGGTATTCTTGGCATTTTTATTTGAAATTCTAAAAGGTATTTTTCACCTTTTCGTGTTCTTACTTTAAACAATCTACTCGCCTGCATTTGGTGCAAGCAGAATATATTTGAATCAATGAAAAGCAGTCAGGGATTCAAACCACGGCTTTGCCACCTTTCTTTGTCCACACCTTGTATGGTCTGGGGGAGGAGAGGGATGCACCTAGAGCAGAAAATTAGATTTGCACAGCTGCTTCACTTTTAAGAATTTCAGGAGTTATCAGCTGCACACACATGGCCCTACATCTATGATTTCTGTCCTGACAGTACCTTTTTACAATGACTAAATACTTCTCAGGAGTGGAAGAGTAATCCCCTTTCCATCCAACGAGCCTATCATTTCCATCTCAGGAAAGGGCAATGACTTAAAAAATCAAAGCAAAGGCAATGAGGAGGAAAATGGAGGACAGGAAGGGTTTGTGGATAGGTCATTACATCCATCTGCCTTTGCGAGTGCATGTTTACCCCTTAAATTTTTCCCCTGAGCAACATCTGCTGGAGAAGATGCAATACCTATTACCGTCACAGTCTTTGGGCTCAATCCAGCTCCCACAGAAATCAATAGTGATTTAACCTGCTCGTGATTGTCATCTTCTTTTGGAAAAAAAATCCTGCAATATCAGTTACTATTTCAAGGGATATCCTCAGGATGTCTTCTTTCAAGGTGTGGTTTTTAATGATGTTGCAGAAGTATCAGTGAAGTGATGCAAGGAATATAACACTAGCATAAACTGACTTCAAATGTAGTCCTACCCTGTTGTTTAGAAACAGAGAAAGTTTTGAAAAATTAGCTATTTTCTGCATACATTGTGTTATTCTGAGGAAACAGCTTAGGCTATCCATTTTGAACAATATGATACAATAATTAATTTCAGACTTTAGTCACTTCTGTGTGATTTAGAAAAGTTGGCTATACCCCAGCTCCCTCAAGTTTCAAACTGGACTTGTATCTGGAAGGTCTGGTTAATTTAAATAGAGCAGAACTAGATATCAGAACTGTGAACTCTGAGATCTCTCCGAGTGAAATTCATTTTACTTTTACCAGACAGTCCATGAGCAAGTCTGTTTCTCCATAAGATGTGTAAATCAAAGGTTCCTGGATATCTTCAGATCCCATTTTCTGTCTATAATTATTTGACGTACAGAAATATGCCGGTGTCACTGGCTGGTTTGATTCCCTGAAGTCTGGGCACACCACAGCGAATCCCAGTGAGAAGTGCTGTCCCAAATGCAGTCTCTGGGTGTGGCTAACTGTGTTCTCCGTGTTCAGTGTACCGCCGCAAGCACCAGGAGCTGCAGGCCATGCAGATGGAGCTGCAGAGCCCGGAGTACAAACTGAGCAAGCTGCGTACCTCCACCATCATGACAGACTACAACCCCAACTACTGCTTTGCAGGAAAGACCACCTCCATTAGTGACCTTAAAGAGGTGCCTCGAAAAAACATCTCCCTCATCCGGTAAATTCATCTTTGCCTTCCCCATCCTTCCCACTGTACACCCACGTATCCTGGCTCTCCCAGAGAGGTGTGAACGCACAGCTTTGTGCAGGCACATGCAAATTCTTGCACACTTTTAGGCTCATACCCCTTTTCATAAAATGTAAAGCTGCAGTAGTTAGGCTCGTGTGGAGAGGACTAGAGTTTGGCATTCACCTTGACCTTCTGCAGGTGCAGTGTTCATACCCTGGGATTGTGAGGAGAACTGAATAGTCATCACCAGTAATTCAGATACATCTTTTACAGGCTATGCAGTGAATGGCCCTTTGCTATGAGCTGATGAAATTCTGGGATGGCTGAGGCTTGTTAGGAGGCTCTTTTAAATCTTTGATGGGATCTTTGGTAAAGACAATGACATCTTTAAGTGCAATAGCAAGGAAAGCAATGGGTTTGAAAATGCCAGACAGTATTAAAAAGACAGGAATATAAAGCCAGCAGGATAATCACGTCTAGATGAGAACTTCTGGAAAGCTCAAAAGTGTCTCCTAAGAAAAACTTGAAAATTTGGAGTTCTTACACTCTTTGCTCTACTGCAGGATAGCTGTGAATGTGACAATACCCTGGTACCATGCAGTGTTACACAAAAAAAAAAAAATAAAAAACAAGTGGAAGCAGGAGCCCTTGGAAAACTGGGAAGCTTAAGCTACTAAAAAAGATGATGCTCAGAGCAGTCTATGCAGTCTGCAATGTTTTGCTGTCTCGTATCTTATTCCTCCTTACCTGCACATCTTGCTGGACTGCACCTGGAAGTTTCCAGTGTACCCTGTGCTGCCAGTTCCTTTGTCACTTGGACTTTGAAAGGATTTTCTGTGGCAAGCAGATAGCAGAGGGTACAGCTGGGAATTGACAAGGGAAGGGAAAGTGGAGTTTTTGGAAGGAGGGTGAGTTATGAGCTGTGGAGATCTGGTTTATCTCCTCAGTTTGTAATAGGTTGGTCAGGCAGAGCCAAGAATGGTGTCTCAGGCTGGTATCTGCAAAATGTTATTACACAAAGTGGTTGAGTCACAGGCAACACGAGTCCTCAGTGTGGTTTCACTGCCCAGACTGGTCTCTATCCTGGCAAAACTACAGACAGAGCTTATGCAACAGCAGAGCAGATTGTTTTTTCTTGTTCATATGGACAGGAGGGCAACAGCCCATGCAAAAGCAGTCCACTGATACAGCAGAGAACAGAATCAGTGCAGCTCTCAGCCCAGACCTGGCTCTAACAGGAGAGTGTATGTTGTAGCTGAGAGCTTTATTGACAGCCTTTTACCCAGACTGAGAAGCAGGGATGCCTCTTAGAGGCTCGAAATACCAGTGCCCAATGTGCAGCCCATGCAGGGTTCAGAGGGACTCGGGGTGCAGCCTCATCCTCTGCCATATTTCACTGTGTCATTATGACAGGCCACTGATGTGAAATAGCTGGTTTTGTATCAGTTGTCATAATGTTAAGAGAGTGAGGAATAGACAAGGATGCAAAACCTGTAGCACAAGGACATGGGACATGAGCTATTGTATGATTACTCTTATTCCTTTCTCTTTTTCTTGTAATCTTATTCAAAATAAAACTGTAAGTTTCATAATGTGATCACTGCCAGAAACAATTCTTAGCACAAATTCCTAGAGCTGAGTGCTTTACAAACCACTGTCATCACCATTTACTGGCTAAGGTACTTGCCCAGAATCACGCAATAAATCAGGAAAAGTTATTTGGTTTAGAATTCAGGTCTTTTGAGAATCATTGTGCCTCCTAGTTTCTTGCTCAATGTTTTGTTTAATGGTGATGCAGAAATGTCATGGGAACTGTTAATGTGTTTTGGGTGTGTAAACACCAAGACTTAAGTCCTGTCTTTATTGATCTGTTTTGGAGCACCCACCACTGAGCACTGATACCAAAGCCATAGATGAGTGCTCTGTGTTACATGCTGCAATGCCAACAGCTCAATTTCACTGGGGACTGTTCACTTCCATGGATTGCTTTCTCTTCCAGTTAAATACAATGTAGGTCCATGAAAGAGCTCACCAAGGTCTGGTCCCCTGCCTATTGTCAATATCCAGTTCTCCCTGTTACACTGCCATGAAAATTGTGAGCCCGTTCTGTGAGCTGTGTCCACAGTGTTATAATGTGTGTTCTCTGTAGTAAAACCTTCTTGTCTTCTCTGGTCTGTCCAGGGGTTTGGGCCACGGAGCCTTTGGTGAGGTATATGAAGGTCAGGTGACAGGGATCCCCAGCGACCCCACTCCCTTGCAGGTGGCTGTGAAAGTAAGTGACAGTGTATGAGTTATCATGATGGTTTCATGCACCTTTCACCCAAGAGCCCCAATGCATTATAACAGTGAAGATGAATGAAGCATTGCTATAAGTACTGAAGGACATGGCTAGAAATGTTGCTGCTCTGTTGCAACACTTCAATCCATCACAGCAACAGTATAGCTTGTAGCACATGGGCATGTGAGACTACTAAAAGAGGTCCATAAATAGTAAATAGGCAAAGATTTCCCATAGAGCTAGAGTGCAGGGATGAGAACTAAATCCATCCTCTGTCCATCCTCCCCATGCTACACCTGGTTGTTAATCTGTCCAAAGCCTTGTGAGTCAGAGGCCACAAGTCTTCACAGGGCCAAAAGCTGCTGGCACATACATCAAAGACCCTGCAAGTAGGAGATGGCTGCTTTTCCAGGGATATCACCACTCCCTTACAGGATGGATATGCATTGGATGTGAAGCTAAATCCAAAGAGACCCTGGTAGAGTTCTCCAGGCCTTCAGCAGCCTAGCTGGCTTGTTTTCTCCTAGAGGTTACATAGCAGCAGAGTCCTGCTGCTGGTTATAGATCCCAGTCTTGCTGGAAGGTAGGAGCATTGAACTGCAGAGAACTCAGGAACTGTGATCTCATTCCTCATCCTCTATATAGCAGAGTCCCATATATTGAACGCTTCCCTGTGCACTCTGGGCTATTTCCTTTGCTGGGAGGAGGATGACAGCGGCGTTGATGGGCTGGGTGTTCTCATATTTACCTTTCAACAGGCTTCACAGTCTAGTTTAGCAATGCTCTAATGGTTATCTTAGAGTGAGGTTTCTTTTAGAGAAAGAAGGATTGGTGCAGACTGTGTTAGTGCCAAGTGTTCTACATCTGTAAGTTGAAGTATCTTCTCCTTGTCAACCTGTTCTTTCTTTTGCAGACCTTGCCAGAAGTGTGTTCAGAGCAAGATGAGCTCGACTTCCTCATGGAAGCTCTCATTATTAGGTGTGTATGAATCACAGGGACACCACTTGTGTAGGCTTGCAAAGTCCGACAAAATAAAGAAAAAAAGTCCTTCATAGGTGGTGTCCTCACAGCACATCTATGCAGTAGATTTAGTACAGAGAGAACAGGCATTACCAGCCATTTCTCTTCTTCTTACAAATGAACAGGCACCAAATGATTAAAGGCTAAATTTTCAAAAGGATCCACACTGGTTTTCATTACCCAAAGTAAAAAATTTAAAGCCCACATTTTAGGATTGATAATAGGATTTTTTGATTTCTTTTAGTGATGAGAACATACCTTAGGAATTTGGGTTTGACTAGTCAAAGCCAACAGATGGCATTGACTTTATGCTGCTGTCATGTCACGTGTCAGAGTCTTGCTGGAACTGCTTTTCCATCACACTGGAGAGGTGGAGAAATAAGGAAGTATTAGAGACCTGGAGAAACATACGCTACAAGCAGATTCCCGTGTCAGTATGTTACTTGGAACAACACTGCCCTAGCCCAACTTCTGCCTCTTGGATGGGGGAAATTAAGAGCAGACTTTCCTCTGTTATCAGACATGTTCTGCTTCCGGTGCCCCACAAGTCTTGCTGTAGCCCAAAAAGAATGCAGAAAACAGGGAGAGGAAAAGCAGCCAAAAGCCACTGCTTCTCCACCTCTGTGCCCCTGCACTATGCAGACAGACACAGAATGCAGGGGTAGTGCCTTAGCTTTATCCAGTTGCCCCACCAATGAGATTTGTGGGGGAAAAAACAAACAAACGAAAAAAAAAAACAAACCCAGAACCAAAACATTCCCTGCAGCAAAAAAAGCTTGAATCTTTTCTGCTATTGTGCTTTTTGAGTCAAAGTTGCTCCACAACTGAGTGTCCCTGTCTCCACAGCAAATTCAACCACCAGAATATCGTGCGGTGCATCGGGGTGAGCTTGCAGGCCCTGCCCCGCTTCATCCTGCTGGAGCTCATGGCTGGGGGAGACCTGAAATCCTTCCTGAGGGAGACACGGCCTAGACCGGTAAGGAAAGAGTAAATTGTATTTTATTTAGAGAGCTGCTGCCACAAGGCAAACATTTAGCTGTAAAAGAGCTGATCTACGCAGATACTATTTCCCAGCATTTTAGATGGTCACAAAATTCCAGTTGCTCTAAGACCACTGTGGAGGCAGAAGCCAGGAGGATAGGGAGCAGATGCTGCTGGGGCTATACAGAGCTGCCTCATCCTCAGATTTTGCTAGATAACATTGCAGATACTACCTAAAGAAAGACCAAAATCAAAGTCTAAAAAATAGAAGTTAAACTCAACATTTACCTTTCTCTCACCAGCTGGGGGCAGGCTGGGGGGAAGTGTTGAGCTAGTAATATTAAAAAAATAAATCCATTGTTCAAACTGCTGATCAGATGCATTTCTGTGGATATCTGTCAGTTCAAATTTGACATAGGCAAGGAGACAATCTGACCTGGAGCTGTCGACTTAATAGCAAATATCTTCAGTCCAGAGTTTTAAAGATTTTCCCCACTGAAATCAGCATCAATAGGAAAAGACAGTCAGCTAGAAATGTGGAAGAAATAAATAATGACTTCTAGAGAAAATTCAGTATTTCAGAAGAATAAAGTTTCTCTGACTCCCTGGGTCAGAAAGTCACATGGATATTGCTGCATTTTAAGACCAGGGCCCAGCTTCATACTTTGTCTCTAAGTTCGACAGAGGACAAAATGTTGCATTTTATCAGTACAAGAGAGACACAACTTCGCTCTAACAGGTATCAATAAGATTCTTCCTTGAGGCATCTGGAAACAGATCAACTTTTTATTTTTTCCATGCAGTGTGGTTTTCAGATACATAAAATGGTCTGTGAGACTCAGAAGCACTGCAGTCTTGAATAGGTTGCAATAAAGTGGCTCCTTCCTGGATAACGAGGTTAAACACCCAGAAAGGAAAGTCTGAAATCTGAGCAAGCAGACTTTATAAATACAGGTTGTTTTTCTGAAGCACCTAGAGATGCTCATACAAATGGGCTGAACTCAGTGGTAGGTGAATGGGGAAGTTCACGTTTGGCAATGTGGGCTCCACTCTCACCCAGTGCAGTGTAAAATGGCACAGGCAAGATATGCTGCCAAGTCTGTGCTTTGTTCAAAACTGCCAGGCCAAGCCGTGCTAGATGTGTGAAGGGGTATGTGAAATGGGATGGGGTTTGGCTCCTTAAATTAGAGAAGCCAGCTCAGTGATGGTACAGATCTTGTGAGGAACTACTAAGAACACTAGTGCTGCACAGCAGGAACTTTTACCTACTTGCAGTAAAATGAGCCAGCCACTTCTGTAGATGAAAAGCCTTTAATCTTGACAGGATGCGGTCATGGGAGCCTTCTGATCTGAGGGGGTTTTTTTCTATTTGGTCCTACCCCTGTCATGAGTTCTTCCTTGCCAGGACTTCTGTTCCTGTCAGCAGCAGCTCTGTGCAGCCCCTGTGAAAGCTGATGTCAGAAGAGGCTGATGGTTCGCTCCATTGCTTCCTTAGTATTTCTCTTTCTGCCTTCACAGTGGGTCCCTTCATTTCTCTTCTTTCCTTGTCTTTCCTGACCTGTTTGAGGTAATCTGAGACTGACCATAACAATTACCATGCACAAGGCCTTTTCCCATCAGCTTGAAGATTCTCCCTGGTTTCTGCATTTAACTTGCTCCCAGGAGTGAGGCAGACCTTGGATTGATGAGTGTTTTCTGCTCAGTCCCGTGTCTTTCACACTTTGGGAAAGCTGAGCTTCAAATGCAGACGGGTAGTTGCAAGCTGGAACTGATTAGAAAAGCAGTTTCCATTCCCTCTTTAACAGCTGGATGAACGTGGACAGCCTGACTCTGTGCAGACACAGAGCCACACAATTCTGCTCCATTCTAATACCTTCTTTCCCCTTGCCTTGCCCTGCTTCTGCAACCATCCCATGTGGTGTCTGCCTGGTAAGAATGACAGGGTAATTCATTATCTGGCTGTTGGGGCTGCTTCTGAGAGGCCAATGGTACCTGTAAGTGCTGAGAAATCAGCCTCTGGTGTGGTTTTGACTGCTGGCTCACAAACTATGAGGCAAGGAGACTATGACTGATGAGAGATGAGATGTGTGCAGGGCGCTGTGCTCTGTGAAGTATGGGATCTAGCTCTGGAAGTGGATTTACCCTCTGCATACGCTTGAGGTGAGACAGAGTCTCTGTACATAAGGCCTGTGGCTCAGTGCTACTGGGGGTATCTTTGCACTGCTCTTAATGAACCCTGAGCTGCTTTGTTCCTCCTGTTGCACACTCAGGGAAGACAGGCAGAAGGTGGGTGTGGCAGGCAGGATGTCTAGCTTTTCAGGCCCATTAAAGGAAGGGAAAGATAAGGGACAGTGCAGAGTAAAGAGGCTTTGATGAGCTTTGCTTCCAAAAGGAATTAATTGAACACACAAGCCCTATCTGACAGACTGGGTAGCAGAGGTGCACTGCTTACTCTGCAGTGAGCACCATATGAATTACTGCTTTTCCCCTTATTTTCTTTCCACTTTTGTCTTTCCCAGCTAATTTCTATTACTACCTTGTCTTTTCCACCTACTTTTGCTCTCAGCCTAATTACAAAAAAGAGATTTACATGTTCAGTCTTTTACCTTCATCCCTCAGCTGCTCTTTGCACTGCCTTGCCAGTGACAACAAATTCATTTGCTAGTTTGGATAGACTTAATAGAGGTGTAAAAGACATTAACTTGGCACTAATTCCAAGGCTTATGGAAAAAGAAAGCACCATGCTAGAGAGACCACCAGTTGCCGCTGGCCAGCTACGACCTGTGTGACTTGGAGCAAGACACATGCAGCATGCTGCCATGCACTTAGCCACTGAAAAGCAGGAAAGGGAGCAGAGGGGATGGTGAAGGAGAAGTGAATGAAGCAAAGGGGGGACTTAAGGCATTGCAAGGGACATGAAATGGAAAGCTAAAGCAACTGCAGGAGGTATCAGAACACGGGATCCAGCTTAATGAGATGGAGATGCTGCCAGCACTGTCGCATGGTGTTCATCTGTGTTCTTTGTGTAAACAATGCAGTTTCAGTTCAGCCAACATGAAATGATTTTTCTGCACTCTAAGCAAGAATGATCATATCTCTGTCCAACATCACTGATACAATACCAGTGATTCTTGTGGAATATGTTGATTTATGCCAGCTAGGTCCACACCATAAGGTTCAGATTCATAATTCCCCATGAGTCCATGGTTTACAGCCCTGAAGGATTTCTCTCTTCCATTTCTAATAGAGTTTCACATCTATTACAGGATTACCTCTTCCCCCTGGACAACGAACCCTCTCTTCCCCTCTGCAGAGAGGCAACCTGGTAGATTCAGAGGCACCTGGAATCGGAGCCTTTGCTCAATGTGAGCATTGCAGAATTGTCCATTCTGGGAGGTTCAGTGCTGATCTTTCTCACACACAGCACAGCAATCAAAGCACAGCTCTGGGAGAGAAATTGTAGATGGATAAATGATTCCCCTCCTTTGTGCTGTGCAGCCTGTTGCACAGAGCAGTGATTACACTGAACAATGCACAGAATTTCATTCACCTTTAGCAAGATTCAGCCTCACCTGGGAGGCGTCACACCAGTGCTTCCAGCATGCCCACTGCCCTGAGCAGCGGAGCATTGCAGCTGGCATCAACCATTCATCTGGGGAGCAAAAGCTGTAAAGCGAATCCTTTGGTGTGTCTCAAGGCTGCCCCCTTGCAAAATGAATCCCAAACCTCCATTTTTCAAACAAATTACATGGCTAAATTGTCCTTGGCTGGGCAGTCACATCTGTTTTAGGATTGTATTTAGCCAAATAAAAGGTGGAAGGAATTCATCCAAGAAGGGAAAGGAAAGCAAAAAAAAAAAAGGGGGGGGAGGGGGGAGAGAAAAAAGCCATGCAGTTCAAATCAGCTTGTGGCTTCAGCCTACTGACTGCTTTGCAGTATAGCTTGAGTCTGAAATCGATTGTAGAGTAAAGAATGGGGCTTTTTACTCAGTTTTCACTTCAGGTTTCTGACCCTTACTCAGAAGAGCAGGGAATGGGTAGATTGGGATATTAATTTCCCCTTGGTTATGCCCTGCAAGGGAAAAAGAAGACGTGTGCATTCTTTCTTACTGTAGCCATCTTGTGTAGCTGGTGAGTCACTTTAACTTGCAGAGGTAAAAGATTATTCTCCCTTCCCCACAAAATGGTGGGGAAAGAGCTGCTTTATGTTTGCAGAAAACAGTTATTCTGTAAAGAGGAAGGTTTAAGGGGAGATGCAGTGCAGTGTTTTAAAGAATCAGTTAAGTATATATAAGCAATGAACTATACTGTGAAAATAATAAAATATAGGCAGGTGGTACAAGATCACATTTTGGTTTATGGCCCTGCATTGAACAAAACAGTCTCTGGTCACACAGAAATGCAGCACTTTTCAATTATTTCATTAGTCAAGTATTGAGGCCAGGTTTTTTTCTAATATCTTCAGAGGACATAAAGATTTTTTTTTTTAGCTTTACCACCCAGTGACCACTGCTTAAATACTGGCTGCTGCAGAGCCTGGACTTATTTCCAGTCCCAGTTTGCAGTGGTTTAGATCAGGTGGGATGGCCAGCACAGCATTGCATCCATCTGGAGACACATTTCATTACAACAGACGGGTTGGAGAGCCAGCAGTCCCCGTCACTGGAGAAGCTGTGCTGGTTTGTGCACTGGTGTGAGAGCCACAAGGGCAGGTGTGCCTTTTGGGGGCTGGGCAGCATGGTTGGTGTCATAAGAGAGAGCGAAGGAGTGCGATAAACTTGTTTGGTCCAATAACAAAATGTCTGATAAACACTTAGCTATCAAATGTTCATTGTGGCATGAGCAGTCACTGCCACCCAGTTGTTTCTCATCACTCCTCTGGCAGCAGCACTTTCCTCCTCCCCCCCAGGACTGGCCACAAGGATCACTGAATCTCACCTCAGGCATCACTGATTCACACCTCAGGGCAGCAGCTGAGGGTTTGGCTTCAGGGGCTGAGAAGCACTGGTGCGAATCCTGCCCTTTCCACTAAAGCATCTGGCTCCTCCTGGCAAGGGCTGTGGACTTCATCAGAGGGGCAGGAACAAAGAGTTGGCAGCCTTAGTCGTCCATAGCCATTGGCTACACAAAACTGTGTCAGTGCTCTAAGGGGCAAGATAAAACCTACACAGATGTGGAGGAGGGAAAGAGCAAATGTGACTCATGCCATTATACAAAATGTCATTCTCGTGGTTCAAGGTGACTTTAGAGAGGAGCTGGCAATAATACAAAGAAACTCAGTGAAGAACAGTTCAGGCTACAGAACTCAAAAATCGTGCTGAAAATTCAAAAGAATCTGCCATGAGAACTGGGGGAAATTCTTACAGGGGCATCCCAATGGAGCTGGAAAGTCAGGTCCAGCTGATTCTGTCTATTCCAATTCTGTCTCCTGGGATCTGTATGACATTGTGTCTGCACATCCCTTCCATAGTCCGTGGATATGAACTCTCTCCTGTGCATTTTCCTAATCCCTTTGTGTGTTGACATCAGAGGTACGTCACTTGCTGGAGAGCTCCCAGCGCTGTATCAGCAACGACTCACACCATGTTCCTGCTTTTAACCCATGTGTGTCCCTTGTCTTTTGGTAGAATCAGCCTTCCTCCCTTTCCATGCTGGACTTGCTCCACGTGGCCCGTGACATTGCTTGTGGGTGTCAGTACCTGGAGGAGAACCACTTCATCCACAGGTAGGTGAGCACAGCCTGGGCAGGACTTGCAGAGAGGCCAGCACGGGCTCGTACTGCCCTGCTCCGTATGTTTATGTCCTGCTGCACTCTAGTGGCTGGATACCCTTAAACAAGGGCAGACAAAATCCGAATCAGGGAAGCAATAAAGAGAGGAGCTGCTATAAATCAGGCTGGCACAGGTCTGTAGTTTTGCCAAAGATCCTGAGCCCTGTCTCAGGGCCTGCACTTGTGCAGCCTATTTGGCTACTCTGCAAATGGACACAGTCTTGTGACAGAAGTCTTTAAAGCTCTTCCTGTCGTGAATTTTATTTAGAGCCTGTCTGCTCATTTTGGAAGGCTTTTCTTCTCCCTCTCAAAGAACACCTGTACAAGCACAGCCAGAAGGGCAACATCAGGTGACCATTGCTCCTGCAAAACAGGCTGTTTGGCAAGCATCTAAAACCCTGCCTGTCGAGTAGAGATGAGTAGAGAGGTGGCAGTTCACAGTTCTGAGAGAAGCCCACAAGTTATGCCATTGTGTTATTCAGACCTCAAGGTTTACTCCAGCCCAGCAGAGGTGGAGCTTGGAGCTTTACCTGCATGCACAGGTTCAGGCCCACAGCTTCAGTATTCAGAGCAACAACTGCACATTGTTCTGCCTTTTGACAACACTTGAACAAGCACAGTAGGAACAGATCAGTGGATCATTCCCCAGACAGCTTGATGTTGGGACCAGTACATTGCTGAAATCAGCTCCACTTCTTGCACTCCTTAGAGACATAAAAACGTCTCACCCCTTCCTGGGGTGAAGGGAGGCTCACAGGAGGCCCACCCTTTCAACTGGAAGATGTTACGTGAAGTTTAAAGAGAAAATGTTAAAGAACAAAACTGTTCCTGCTGTGGGGATAGACTGGAATTGGGGACATTGCAGTTATCCATAAACACTGACTTTTCTGGCTGTTCTAGGTTCTCTGCAGCTCAGGAAAGTAGGTACTATTTTGGGGTGTTTTTTTGGATTTGCAAAACTGTGAAACGATTAAGTGGTTCTTCTCTTTGTGTTTCTTTTCCTCCCTTTCCTTTTAGGGATATTGCTGCCAGGAACTGCCTCCTTACCTGTCGAGGGCCTGGGAGAGTGGCTAAGATTGGAGACTTTGGAATGGCCCGGGACATATACAGGTAGCAGAGCCAAGCCCAGGGTACCTGCAAGGGGAAGGTCACTGAAATGAGGGAGGAGCAGTGTTTGTGCAGGCTCTTGTGCTGCTCTGTGTAACCCTAGTGAGGCGAGAGTGGAGAGACTCCACCCTGGTGAATCCCAGCTGGTGCATTTCTGGTGTTTGCCTTAAATCGTTCTGGAGACTTTTCCCACTCCTGACAGCTTTCTCCTGGGCAGTGAAGACTAATGGTCATGGAAGGTGCTTTTCTTCCCTCTTAGACTCTGTCCTCAGTTTCCTTTCTTTATGTTCTCCACACTGAATGGCATTGATGTGCCCTTTTGTTTTGTGATCCCAAATGATTCTGAATTTAATCTCTCTCCTTGATGCTACCCCTGCACCTTTGGTTTGGTATCATCAGTAAATCTCCACAATTTACTGCAGCTAAAGGAGGAAGGTGAAGAAGGAGGTCAGGAAAATGTAATCACCCAAACTGGAATTCAGCCAGGACATGGGGTTAACTACCTCTGCTCTTGCAAGAAGTGCCAGAAAATCTTTAATGACCATAAGCAGTCAGGGCTGCAGTTTGATGTCTCATCTTCCATAGAACACCTCCAGAAGTGCAGCTCCATATCCTGCTGTGCTGAGGAATTGATTTGCCCTGACTCGGAAGAAGGAATGCCTTGCGCTCAGTCACCCGCACTGTTTATTCCAGTGCATTGCCTTCTTTTTTTCCTGCTTGGGGATTCTCCCGTGCAATTACTAAGCTGAGCTTGGCTCTGCTTAGCTTGAGATATCACAGCCGGAGGTGATGCAAACAGAGTGCTATCTTCAAAAACCCCAGTGTATCCGAGCTGCTTGGGTTTTCTCTCTCCACAAAGAGCCCTCATGCTGCCCCACTGTCAGATGGGGCTCTGCTGGGACAAAGCAGCATCTGTCTCCCTCACACAATCAGCAGAACCACCTGCCAAGATGAACACTTTGGTGCTGAGCTTTCAAAGGTGCCTTTGAAGTCTGCATATGTTTCTTTGTCCAGGAGTATCCTCTGGATGCTCAGGCATGATCAGTTATGATCAGTGATACCAGCTTGCATGAGCAGCCTCCTGCAACTGCCAGAACAGGATTTGGGGCTTGCAGGTTTTATTTTCAATGACAGTGACTCTAAAGAACTGTTGTAATTCCAGTCTCAGGAACATTATTGTGCTACTGTCCCAGCTCTAATGGCATCCTCCTCAACAAGCTCCTTGTTATTACAAAGGGGTTTGGATTTTACTCGCTGTGCTTTAGACTGGGTAAATATGGGATAGGTTTGGTTCATTTTTGGTGAGGCTGCTCAAGATGACCATGTGTGAGATGAGGTGAGGAGATCTTGCTGTGGTTGAAAAGGGCAGGAGGAGGCTCTGCCAGCAGCAGTTACTGTGTTAGTAATTACCTAGGAGGATGAGGATAACTGGTTCACCAGATCAGGCCTGAAGTGATGTAGATTAAACAGCACTTCCATGGTTTGCTCTTTTCCACTACTTTTATGAGAAGAAACAGGTCATTTCAGCACTTAGATTGTTCCACCTAAATGAGTCTCTCCTCTGGCTTATAATTTCAATATTTGTAATTATAAAAATCCCATATTAATGGCATTTTCTGAATTCTTGGCTGAATCTTTTGTTTTGTCTGTTCTTTGCAGAGCCAGCTACTATCGTAAGGGTGGGTGTGCAATGTTGCCTGTCAAATGGATGCCTCCTGAGGCTTTCATGGAAGGGATATTTACATCAAAAACAGACACATGGTGCGCTTCCTTTCCTCCTCTGTCCAGTCTGTCTGTGTTGTAACCCCGTTTGTAAACTGTGAATATTTTGTAAAAAACACACGTTCTCTTTCACTTCTCACATACTCAAAAGACAAGCTGGGTCTTTCAGAGCCAGTGGTGGTAGAGGAGATGAGGGAACAGAAGGGTCAGACCTGTGCAGAGGTGGGTGCTGCAGGGCAGGTGAGCGGGCAGGGAAAGGAGATCAAAGCAGATGCAGGTGCTGCTCCAGAGAGGAAAGCATTGATCCCACACTGAGGAAAGCAGCACGGGAGGCTGCAGGCAGGATCCGTCCTGCCAGTCAGGGAGGAGAAGGGTGTCGTACATGGTGGGTTTTGCCTTTCTCCTGGTCTACAGCAGCACTGGGAGCTCCTGAGTGGCCAGAGGTGGGGAGGAAAATCGGGTGAGCAGGAGGCAAGAGCTCAGGGCATGTGTGGAGGAGAAGGGGCTGGTGGCCAGGACACAGCTCCTGAGCAGGCCCCAGCAGAGGGGTGAGGTCCACACTCTTGTACAGCTGAGCTCTGCCTGTCTCAGCACCAAGCAGAGGAGTTTCCCACTGCTGCACATCTCTCTCTACAGTTTTAACCAAAGAGGCTGTGGTTTCCAAGCCGCTGACCAGCTGAAGGCTTTGGAGGGGGTCCTGTCCTATCCACTGTCCCCAGGGCTTTGCCAGCCACAGCACCCAGGCCCAGGGCTGTGTTTGCCAGGGAGTGTTTTTATTGTACACTGAGTGACAGGTGGGGCCTGTGGGCCACAGAGCATCAGTGGGGGTTCACTGGCATGTTACTTCATGCAAGACAGCTACTCCAGAGGAAAAGTTTGCCATAAGTCCTGTCAGTGGTCAGTGTCTCAGAAAAGGATAACCTGACTTTCACCTTTGTTACCTCTAGCTGAGCAGTGCTGAGTACAAGGGCAAAACAACCATATTTACCTACCTACATCATAGGCTTCACTCACTTAACAATCATCTACTGGTATTTGTTAATAGTTTTAAAGTTCACTGTTACAACTGTGCAGCTTATTTATGTCTGAATCCTACAGCAGGATTTCCACCAGCTGCCTGATCAAAGGTTGCAAAGAGCAATGCTGATGGTACTGAACCTAAGAGCATTGCCCACTGGTGATGGTCATTCCAGTATCCCTCACTTTATTTTCCTTTGCTTCTCTACTCAGGTCCTTTGGCGTACTGCTGTGGGAGATATTCTCTTTGGGATACATGCCCTACCCCAGCAAAAGCAACCAGGAGGTTCTGGAGTTTGTCACCAATGGAGGAAGGATGGATCCACCTAAAAACTGCCCTGGCCCTGTGTATGAGACTTTAACTTTGATATATTCATGCAACTAAGTTTCTGTTTCAAATGCTTTTTTTCTAGTCAAAAGTTAATGTCTTTTAAGATTGATCTAATCATGGCTAATCTGCCTTATTAAACTTTAGTGCCAGTGATTTCTCTAATAGTTAATTTTTCTGTTGTTTTGGAGAATAATTCAGGGCCCATTTGAGAAGTCCTGGCCACTGCTTGTTTGGTCAAAGATGACACAATATTTCTGTGTCTTAGGATAGCTGTGAAACTTCAATGCATCAGACTGTTCACAGGCAGGGAAAACCAGGCTGCTTTATCTGCAGGCCTGCCTACCTTTAGTATATTGCCCAAGAGATTTCAGGTGGATGAGTTATTTCTCTGAAAGGCTGTGGATTTCACCCCATTGGTGGTCACATTTCAGTGATTACCAGTGCATCAGCTGCCCAACTCGAGGGAAGGCAGAGAACTCTCATTTGTTAGAAGCAAGAGTGGTGATGAATGTTTATGATTCCTAGGCTGCCATGAGTAGTTGTCACATCCCACGGGATCTGCTGTTCATGAACTTCCTGTTCTGCCCTTCCAGCTACCGCATTATGACCCAGTGTTGGCAGCACCAGCCTGAAGACCGGCCAAACTTTGCCATAATCCTGGAGAGGATTGAGTACTGCACTCAGGTATCCGTGTTCATTCACCTCGGATGAGAGGGGTGGAGAGGGTTCTTCTTGAGGAGCTGTGTAGACAAGCCAGGGCATGAGATGAAGAGGCAGCACTGCAGTGCTGCAGTCAGCAGTCCCGGGAGACTGATGTCAGCCTGGGACCCCTGGCTGGGACATTTACCTCAGGTGCTTGATCCCTCTTGTCCTTCGCTGCTGAAAGGCACAGGCTAACACAGGCTTACACAGCTTTACCAAGAGCACACCCATAGCTCTGCTTCTGCTTATAAAGGCACAGGTTCCAACAAGCACAAGAGCAAAGACAGGCCTGCACTGCTTTCATGTGCCTCATCCCAGCCACTCCATCCCAGTGTTTACCCTCAAGGCGTAGTCAGCACTGAACAGAAATGATCCCAGCCTAGAGCACCCTTTGCAGGTGGTTTCAGCAGCTGTTGGCAATTTTTTGAATCTGACAGAACTGGAGAAGGCAGGTGGAGATGGCCAGGCTAAAGGAGTGGTGATTCTTAGACTGGGCAACAGGGAAAAGATGTGGCTGGCTTTCCAGGCCAAAATCTGATTTACTTATTTTTTACCACCAGTTTATCTTGTGAGGAGTAGAGCAGTTTGGAAAATGTTCTCCTGCCTGCATCAATGTGGGTTCCTTGTATGATCTCACTGTGGTCTGCCTCAGTCAGTTTGCTTTCCCTTGCTGTTTGGGAAGCTTGATCTGTTTTTATGTGTGTTTGGATCCTGGGATTGGGAGGCATTTTTTTCTGCTATCTGTAGCTTGCCATAGCATATAGCAATAAGTAAAGGTTGCCAGGATCACTGCATTTTCTCAGTTTGATTTTCAAAACTGCTTAAGTAGCTCAGAACCGCAGTCCCTGTGGATTTGGGCTTCAAGGGATCTGCCAGTATTGTCTTCTCTCTGCATTCCCATTCCTCCCTTATTGTGTGGAGGCAATACTTTCATGGCTCCAACTTTCTCAATATTATCTGAGAGTGTTATGAACTCTGAGATGATATAGATTCCAAAAACCATCCCCACAGGAAATTTCACTGGACATAAAAAATGCTTTTCATTGGTTTTGTGCCTCTGCTGTTCTATGGTGAGTTTCAGGGTTGCTTTTTTTTTTAAGAGTTGGATTTTAAGGCTATCCCTTTGCATCTCACACCTTACTGCACTTCGTCTGCATCCCCTCCTCTTGGAATGTGGGCTCTGGGTGGTGGGATGTGTTGAGATCATAGCGTGACAGCTGCTAGATGTGTCCTTCAATGTGTGATGGCTGCAGACTTTGAGAAACTCCCGTTGTTCCTCCGGCAGGATCCCGATGTCATCAACACCGCCTTGCCGGTAGAATACGGCCCATCGGCTGAGGAGGAGGAGAAGGTGGCGATGCGCCCTGATGACCCAGAAGGAATTCCTCCTCTCTTGGTCTCAACACACCAAGACAGAAAGGATGATAAGCAAACCCTGCCATCTCCACCACCCCTGCCGTCAGCTATCGCTGCTGGAAAATCTCTAGGGAAAGTGGGAGCCTTGGAACAGCCAGGGCCGGGGAAGGTGCAGTCAGCCACAGCGGGGGGACACATCAACATGGCCTATGCCCAGTCCAACCCTCCTTCTGAGCTGCACAAAAGCCGGGGCTCCAGAAACAAGCCCACCAACCTCTGGAATCCAACCTACGGTTCCTGGTTTGCGGAGAAGCAGGCCAGCAAAAACAGTTCTCTGCTGGAGAAGGAGAGGCCCGAGAGGGAGAATTTGGGACAGGAAGGAAACTGTACTGTGGGGCCCAACATTGTGACTGGCAGGCTGCCAGGCTCCTCCCTGCTCTTAGAGCCATCTTCCCTAACTGCAAGTGTTAAAGAAGTGCCTCTCTTTAGGCTCCGCCACTTCCCCTGTGGGAATGTCAACTATGGATACCAACAGCAGGGCTTACCCTTGGAAAACTCCACACCACCTTGCGCTAGCAGTTACGAGGACCCCATCCTTAGAAACAAGAGCCACATAACTCAGCAGGGGCCCTGAGAGCCCTTGACCCTCTCTTGACTTTTCCCCCTGTGGCCCCTGAGCCTTGAAGAGATGTCCTGTTACCCAACATACCACGAGCAAGGGATCTGACAGCATCACCTCCTATTTTGTGCAAACTTGCTCCAAAAGTGCCACCCTTGACGCTGTAACTTCTACTGTAACTTCTACTAACCCAAGAGGCTTCAAACCACCGGAGCCCCTGTAGAGTCAAAGGAACAAGGGGGAGGGAGGATGCAGGGAACTGTTGTTAACTGCAAGGCCCAGCTGCTGTTGCATCAACTCATCCGCATGGTTGTCGTCATGCCCTTCCTGTGAGCTTTTCCCAGTTGTGCGTCCTCTGCTTCCGTGTCAAGCCGCGGCTCACTGCCATGAGTGTTTCATGTCTGGGCTTTTCCGTGCCAAACTTGTCGTTGCTGTGGAAGACTTGGAGGTCTCCTGCTGCTGGCAGAGCTTGTAGTGGGTTTGGGAAGAGCGTCCTCTATCCAAACCAAAAAAAATACGACAGCACTGAATGGCGATGCGATGGCACATTCTCAAGTCTTGTTCCAGCTACAGTCCAGTCTTCGAAAGTCCTTGAATGCACAGTGTTGTGGGGGTTCTGGCAGGGCAATGGAAAGACCCTGGTCACACTGCATCACTTGAAGGGGAGAGGAGAGGAGAGGAAGCAGAAGATGGGTGTAGATGCTATGAGGCATTCGGGGGGCAGGCATTGTTTGGCTGGGGTTTTCTTTGGTTTGTTTTTGTTTACCTATGCTTAAGCACCAGAACCGAGTAAAGCCCTTTAAAATTCCTTCTGTCTTACAAAAGTAGGAATGCCCTTCATCAGGAACTTGTGAGTGCCAAGTGGAATCAAGGTGAAGCTTTAAAGGACCATGGTCATGAGAGAGACATTCACCTTGCCCTGAAAATGGACAGCCACCTGCATACCTCGAAGGTTCGAAATAGCCTTTGACAAACCCTGTACGAACAACACCATAAAGGCAGAAGACTACATCGTGCCAACATCTGGAAGCCAGATACTTTCTGTATTTGAAGGGTTTAGAGCCCTTGTTCTTTCAGCAAAATACATGTATGATAGTGGTTTAAGGACAAACACTCCATTGACTCACTTGGTACACCCTGTGCATGAAAAATATTCCAGTTAAGTGTATTGTCAAAACATAGATGTAGGAAATAATTCATGTGTAAAAGATGTGCATTAGTAACTTCAGCTTAGGGTTGGGAGGAGCTGTTTTAGCATGAATGCTATCCAAAAAAGGGGTGCTTATTTTCATGGAAATGGCAGTACTGGAGCATCAGCAAAGGAGTGGGAAGGTGTTCTTCAGTCTGAGACTTTTCGTTTCAGTGAAGTGACCCTGAGTCTGGCCCTGGATCCAAACGCTGAGGTAAGCTTCCAGTCTTCCTAAGGGAACAAACCAGAATCCCTGTATGCACACTCATAAACTTTGGGATGTGCAGATTGAAATTGGAGGGCTTGGCTTGGGCCACTCCCCTTGTAAAAAACACATTGCAGGGGGAGCAGTAGGAGTGTGCTCTCCTAATCTGCCTTTCTGGTGTCTCTGATACACAGAATTAAATCCTTTTTTCAGACCAAAGCCAAAAGCAGGTGTGGTGGCTGGGTAACAGGCTATGCTTGTGTGTGGGGAAGCTGGGTCAGGGGCTGCTCTGAATTTCATGTTCATCTGCTAGAGATCCATCCCACTGCTGCTCCACGGGTTAGGGGAGATAACAAGGGTTACACTTACAGGCTTCTTTAAGGTGAGCTAAGAGGGTATTTGTCATCTCCAAGGTTATTAGGCTCGCAGCTCTTGCTGTGAAATAGCCACTGGGGAGGGATTCTGTCTAGCTTTAGGACTGTGTTAGTGTCACACCAGTCTCTCTCTCTCTCTAGCTCAGTAAACTCAGTGGGGTAGTTTCTCAAGAAAGCTGATTAATTCAGGAGGCAAGCACTATCTGAACAATTTATTATACTAGTACATTATTCACATATAATAGCAATTTTCATTTAAGTATTCCAGCTTTCTCGTTTTCGGAAGAGCCGAAGCTCCTCATTGTTTTCTTTAGCTTTTCTTTGCAAAGGAGCACACTCTGAGTTTTTGCTGCCTTGCAAAGTTACTGAGGGCAGAAGCTGACCTGTTTACTGATGAGTGTTTTCAAAAGAATGCACAAGAACAAAAAGTTGCTAAGTTAATGATCTTTGACTAGCTGAAATTAGTTCTTGGATCTGGGGCAGCAGCTTCAATGCTGCACAAATGCAGATAAGCTGCCAGGTTATGATGTTAAAGGTGGCATTTCTAAAGAAACTTTAAAAGCTCAAGCAGCAAGGGATGATTTTAAGTCTGTAGGTGTGAAAGGCAGGCCCTCCCTACCATGGTGAGAGTGTGGTTACTGCTCTGGGCTTGTGCCGTGCAGTTATTTTATCACAGAATTTCTACTAAAATACTCTTACAGAATGGGAGTTGTGAAAAAAGGAAGGAGCTAAACACATTCCTGGTTCTTACCTATGGAATATATCAAGAGATAATTCTGATCAGGGGAAATGGTGAATTACTACTGAAATTCTCCAGTCTTCTGAGTACAGTGCTGTTCAGCACTGAAATACTGTTCAGCACTGGCAGTTGCTTTTAAGCAAGCTTCCCTTTAGTGTCTCCAGTGCAAAATGCTTTGTTGTGGGTTCTTTAGTAGTTTGGATTTTTTTGGTTGGTTGGGTTTTGGGGTTTGTTCATATTGTTGTTTTTTGGGTTTTTTTAAACTCTCCCTCTTAACTCTTGGAATACAGAAATACAGTTTGGGCTTATTTTTAATGTTAAAACTACTCCATCTCAGAGTTCTTCCACAGCAAGCATTTAGTTTGGTACCCCTGTGTGCTGTCCAAGCACAGTACCCCAGGCTGCAAAAATTGTTCTGCAAATACTGGTGCTACTCAAATCTCACTTAGAAACAAGGGCTGGAGCATTTGCCTGTCCTCTTTCTTAGGAAACAAAGACTACCATTAATTGCCTGGACCAAAGGGTACTCTGTTACTTGTGTGCAGGCTGCAGTTGCCATGAGCATTCTGTCCAGTCATGAAACAGAAACTTTTAATTTCTGTGTCTGGGAAGATTTACCTGTTCAGTACTCAGAGCTGCAGGGACCAGAAGGGATTTAAGTCACCAAGGGCTCACCCGACCAAAGCACTCTGTAAATCCCAAATTCCTCTATCAAACCCCTCCATGCTAGGGGAAAAACAAATCCAAGTTATTTTAACCCTCTTACCCATTTTTGTCTATGACTTATTTTTTAAATTATAGTTTATTGACACACTGTATATTTTTTAAGGAACTTGTTTTTAAGACTATTAATCTTTTGTGTTGGTAATAACGATGTTCTGATTTATGTCATCCTCATTCTGCAGTGGAAAAGCAGGAAGCAGTATGATCTACAGGATGTAAAGCACAACTGGGAAAAACCCTGTGCTACCCCTCTTATGCTGTGAAAATGGCTTATTTCCATGTGGATGTTACCTGGTTGCCTATAGAAGATAAGTAGTTTCTGATTCCGCGAGCTGCTGGAGGTAAACTAGGTTGGGATGCCTGTCTCTCTGCCGTTCCAGCTGTCCCGTCATCTTCCCTTTTTGCCACTGAACCTTGTTTCTCCACCATGTGCCTGGGAATGAAGGAGCGTGGCTGGGTGGTTCTGGCTCCCCGAGCCGCAGCGGGAGGAGGTGCAGGGGCCGCGTTCCTCTGGGCGTCGGCCTCGGGCAGCGCTGCGGGAGCTGCGGCTCCGCTGGCCACGCTCCGCGGGAGCAGCCGCAGCCCGGCACAGGAGGCAGGGCTGGCACAGGCAAGGACGGGCCCCGCTCCGTGGGTCTGCCTGGCTTCGGCGGGGTGAGAACCTTGACGTGGGAATAGCATAAAACAGCCTTCCACAGCAGCAGAGACATCGCCGTTTGTCTGTCCCGCAGTTAAACCCATCGCAGGGAAACGTCCCGAGCGTCCGCATCTGGCTTCTTTTAGTACCGAGCTTCATTAGAGGAGTGTCTGTCTCATGTACAGCCGTTTATGCAACATTGTTTATAAAGGAAGGGCCTGTGCACTTCAGGGATACTATGAAGAAAAATACTAATATATGGTCATTGAGTATTTTGTATTGACTAGTGTATTTGTATTGTAAACAAGTGTAGTGAACCACAAGGCATGAAGACAAATAAAGTGACAGTAGCTGGCTTTCTCCGTGTTGGGCTGTGCAGTGATTGGATCAACGTCCGAGGGAGGTCTCTGGACATCCATTTTTACTTGGCAAAGTTGCAGAAGTATTAAGGTGATGAACACCCAAACGAGCAGGTCTGGTGGGACCCTGAGCCACCTTCTGGGCTCACAGCAGCTGTTCCAGACTTCTTTGCATTGCAAATGTTATGCACCAAGTTTCTTACAGGGAAAGGTGCCATCCCTTCCGTCACAGACCACCAAGGCTGGCTTTTACCCACAGCAAACTGGCCAGTATAAAAAGAGAACAAAGGATAGGGTTGAAAGAGAGTATTTGGGTGTTTTCCTAAATCTATATATCTAACTAAGACAGCCTTTGAGTCTGGACTGTGGATAAGTCTACCTATAAGCTGTATTTTAATACAGTGGAGTGACAGTACTGAATCTTGTGACAGTTCTAGGAAGAATGAGCTCCTGCCCTGAAACACTCACTTTTTATCCCCTCCCTGTATCACTCCTATGGCCCAGGTAGCTGCCTTCTCAAGAAATGGTCCTTGAAATTAGGACTGACTCACTATAAACTTTCTCCTTCATGTGCTCATTCTACTGCAGGATGGTGCTGTGGTGAAGGCACCTCTCCCCTCCCTCCATTTCCCCCATCCCTTGGTTCCTTCCTCGTCTTAACTCAGAAAGGAGCTCTCCTATGCTCTTCCAGGAGCAGGGCTGGTCAGCAGCCAGCCACCACAGCCTGACTGGCAATCTCTGCTCCAATTCCCCTTTCTTCTAGAGCTGTTTGTGTGCAGCGAGGCAGAGAAAAGGATGCAGGTGGGTACTCTGCTATGTGGCTTTCATGGACAGTTTCAGTTTCCACCTGGTCCTTGACAAGGCTTCTGCAAACTCTGAGGTCTGAAAAAGCCATGACAGAAATGCTGAGTTTGCCACCTCTCACAGGTAACAGAGCTAACTTGTCAGAGGAACCAGGCTATGTCTCGCAGATCTGCAGAGCCAAGCTTGGATCCCTGTGCCTCAGATGCTGCTGACCAGCAGCAGTCTGAAAGCACAGGCTCCCTGCCCAGAAAACCATTACTGTCATCATCTGCAGAACAGGCACTGAGTCCAGCTAAGCTGAACTTCTAGAAATTAATTCCCCATCCTCAGACACCTCAAGGAAAATTCTCATCCTCCTGTCACAAGCACCTGTGGTCTCTCCTGTTCAGCCAGTGTTCAAGAAAACTTGAAAGATTTAATTGCTAAGAGCGCTGAGGAAGGACATTTTCTTTAACTGGACCTGAGACATGCTGTAGGACAAGGACTGGCCTTGAAGCCTGCACAGACAGCACAGAATTGCTGAGGACCATCTGTTTATTTAAACTACAGATAATATTTTATTTATGTAGTTTATTGAGACTTCGAGGATCATTTGGCTTTTTTTCTAACCAGTCAGGGGCTCCAATATAGTACAGTCCTCTGCACAGCACCTGATTTCAAACTTCACTGCCACTTATTTTCAGAATTTCTTTTATGACACAGTGTCCTCCTGCAAGAGTTGGTGTAAAGGATTATGGCAACTTACCTTGGATTTAGGGAGGCACAAATCCCTTCCCATCCCCACCTTGAAGAGAGCCATCAGTAATCCTTTCTGGAATGGACTGATTTATTTCTGTTTCAGACAGCATAAATTTACAGTGCTTCTTGCTTCCTGGCAGGAGATTCTGAGAGCTACCAAAAACAGCTCTGTCTTGTAAGTCAGACTTGCTCCTCTAAGCTACAGTGCTCGAGCCAATTACAGCCAGAGCTTCCAGGAGAGATGTGCTGCTGGCTGAAGCTGAAATGGAAGGTAGAGCACAATACACCAGTGCCAAATGGTATCTGTGCCCTCTCCTGCACCAATCAGGCAGGTTCAGTGAAGTCCCGCAGTGCTCACTACACCCAGGCCACCGAGACCCTGCTTCCAGCTGACCTGCTTGGAGCTACAGAGCCGTGGAAGGTGTAGCCTGACAGCCCTGCAGGATAAACAAGCTCCCAGTGAATCATCTGTGCAAGACAGACCACACAGGAGTGGTGTGACTCTAACAAGCTCCCCCCGCTTGCTGCCTCACCCACACACTCATTCCCATACTTACCTCCTGGAGAACTCCAGCTACCTCTCAGATAAAGCAGTTCCACCCATTCCATCTGGTCAGGCAGGAAAAAGAGCAGCATTCCTGACAATGAGTGTCTCCTCACAGGAACTCCACTGCTCGCCCAGGAGCACCAGGCTGTGCCAGAACGTGCTGCACAAACGCTTTGTTTGGAAGTGGCAGTTCTGTGCTGAACAGGCAGGAGAGAGAAAAGCTTCTGGTTCACAGCTGGCAGTTGCTGTTCCACGCTGAACCCCCTGCACTTAATTTGTACAGAAGGAGTAACAGATGTCCTTCTGTACGTTCTGTAAGGACCCAGTGAAAATTCTTCATGCTCTATTATTCAACAGGGTTTCATTTTATTAATACCAGCAAGAAACAGAGATTAGACAAAGTTCAGTACGTCACTGAATATCTGTGTCTCTAAATATAAAGCATTACTTTTTTTTTTTTACACATTCAAAATTTACAGCTTTTATATTCAATTAAAAATTCCCTTAAGTTAGAATACAATATGCATTATTTTATTTTAAATACAGATCAGGAAAAATAGCTACAGCAACATTTAAAAGACAGTTACAGCAGCAGGATTCTGTCTAAAAATAGGATATTACTATTTAAAGTGTCACTTCTTCAAGTAGGCAAGAGCAAGCAAATCATTTAAGAGTAAAATGACTGTTCTGGCACACAAATCCAACCAGTTCAGATAATGTTTTCATATGCTGAACAATTAAAATACATTCTATGTTTAAAACATGGACAAAAGATTAGCTGTTTTAAAAGGCTGATATGCAAATGATGTCACATAAAGGCCCATTACAGTGCTCTACCTAAAATTATTCTTAATTTATCATAAGACTCTCACAAAAAATTTATACTGGAAACTGTTCCAAAGCAAACAAAAAGAAACATGTATCCCAAACTAGCCAAATAATGGCAACAGCTTGCTTGAAAACCCTGTATCTGTTCCATACCACTGGCAGGAATTACCTTGCTGTATTTATACATACTTAATATTTATGATGAGGGTATTACATATTCCACTCTGGGTTTATTTGCATTTTACAACTGTGATACTCATTGCCTGCAGCATCCCAAACAAAAAAAAAATACTCTCTAAAAATGAGGGAAAGCTCTCCAGGAGAGTGCAAAGTGCATTATTTTAAAGAGTGCATCTCATACATAGCTCCTTCTACAAATGCAGAACAAAAGGTGCTTGTTACTGTACAGGCTGACATGCAGCTTATTTGTGCTTTTTAAAGGCTTTTTATTTAATTGCTGCTCTTCACTAGGAGAGGGGCAAATCCTTGTATTTATCAGCCCTTTTGCATTATGAAGAGGAGAAGAGGAGGGGGGAAGAAGAGGAGGGATCTGAGCAATAAAAAGCAAAAATACTCCACAACTGTTTGAAAAAGGGCGGGGGGGGGTGTGTATATTTTTTTCCTCCTTTCTTATTGCTAGCAGCTGGTATTGGAATTGACAAAGAGCCCGGGAACCAGGCTAATGTCACCCATCAAACACCTCTGCTGTCAAAAGCAGGCAATGCACAAACATTTCCAGTTCATTACTACATGGAAAAAAACCTTTAAATACTGCATGAACCACACAGGAACTTTAGAGAACGCTGCAGACACTCGGTTCTCCAACTGGAACGGTTTTCAAATGATGCAGCATCTTAAACCCAAGATGCTTCTGTAATAACCTTCCAGGCAAGGGTCGATAAAGTAAGAGAAACTCAACAGTGGTTTTACTTCTTGACGTAACTGAGCTCTTTTTGATCTCTTTTATATATATATATTTTTATATCAAATATATATATTATATACACACACATACATATATACTCATATATGTAAAACGCAAATGCAGATTTAACGATTCCAAAAGAAGTTTGTATTCTAGGCAGGGCTGTTTTGTGCTTTAAAATACTCATTCCCCACTCTAGGAGCACACTGTGGCTCAGCAAATATCATCCACCAGCTTGGCCCCGTTAATCCCACGGTAGGTGACCCTGCTGGGTCGCACCAAGACGCCGTGGTTCAGCTTGCAGGTGAAGTAGCGCTTTTCCCCCACGGAGCCATCGTTCTTCCCCTTGGCACTGCGCAGCTCCAGCCCCAGCCAGATCCCTGGGGCAAAGGCTGTGGGACCAATGTACCTGATGGTCCCCATTTCATTGGAGCTGGTCAGGAGAACCTGGGAGCCTTCGTGCAGCTTCACGGGCCCCTCGGAGGGAGCTGCAGTGCTGCTGCTCCAGCTGCGCCGCAACACAGAGCTCTTGGATCTAGTGAGAAAAGAAAGGGAACAGAGAAAGTCTTGTCTTTTTTTGTCTAAAAAACATCCAGGGCAAATCTGTAATTCAGGGAAGTGCACAGGGGAAAAAAAAACCACCCTCAAATCCCTTCTTAGAAAAGCTGGGTTCGATCTCATGTCACTAACAAACCATGAAATAACAGTAACAGGCTGCTACACTCAGCAGTCTGAAGTATTGGAAAAGCAATTTCCTTCTACCCAATGCTAGGATCTACAACATTTACAGCAGGTGGTAGTATTGGTTAATTAAGCCATTCACAACATTTTATTTTAACATTTTATTTTATTAAAACAGTTTAACCAAAGCAACTTTTAACATACAAGTGTCAGTCAGGATCACCAGGACAAAGTGAAGTCCTTTAACAAGAGCCTCTGAACCTCACCCAGCTGTGTGAAAATACAAGAATTTGGAGAATATGCAGTTGTGAATGATTGGAAAACAACTTTAATGTCAACCTGACTGTACTCTAGGACTGTACTCCTGGATGCCCATGGAAAAATAGTGTACTACTGGTCCATTTTGGAAGGAAAAAAAATGAGCATGTAAAGGTCTAGATATCCTACATGCATGAAGGGGTTTTTTGTGCAAGAAACAGCAAAGCTAACAGCCAGCTCACCCAAGCACTTGAAACTCGTAACACTCACCTAACAAAGGCATTTCTTCTGTTTATCTCCTTTTGTGAAGATGCAGAAGTGGTGCTTAGACTGCGTCTAAAACCTGAGTGGAAAGATTAATAAGCTGTGTAGGACTTCTTCTTAAGGCAAAAAAAAAGCCCTTATGAACACATATTCTTTGTGTTTTCTTTCACACTGCTTCCACTACAGTTGCTGCACATTCTTCTCTCTAATTTGGAAGTTAAATGATGAAACTTCTCATGAAAGTAAATACCCATAATATGTTTGGAATTTCAGAGTGGACAGAAATTAAATTAAACAAACCAAACAAGGGTAATTTGAAGCAGTCTTCTCACGAAAAGCTTAAGTAGAGGAAAACAACTACTTCAAGTACCTCATACAAGTTTTAGTAATTTCATAGGGACGTCGCCCTACTGATCCCTTCATCAATCTCAATTTGTATTAAGGACCAGGGTCCATTTCCCTTTCTCTCTGATTAGAAGGCAATATAGTAATAATGGAAGACTGCCAACAATCATAACTGACATAATTCTTTCTGCCAGTAGGAACAGTGTTAAGAACAATACAGTACTCCACAGTTCCTTCTGCAGGCTGCATTTTTAGGAAGGGAGCAACCAGACTATTGGCTGGCATTTGGAATCTCTGAAAATTTCTTGTGCTTTTGGAGAAGTTGGCTTTGTGCCAAAGGTTTTGGCTGCAGAGCAGGGCCTGCCTCACCCAAATCCCAGTGTCTCACACTCCTACCTGGAAAAGTGTGACTTCCCTTACTCCACGAAGTTTCTGTGAGAGAATCCAGAGAACCTGTTAGTCTGAAAAGCAATAACACAATAAAGAAGTCATTTCAACTCAACTCTGAACAAACCCACTGGCTTCTTGTCAAATATTGATGAAGTTTTGATTCCTTCCTTCTCCATCTTCCCCCAAAAGACACCAGCATTCCTGCTGCACTCAGCCTGGTATGCAAGAAGTGCCTGGAGCAAATCAGTGTATTTGAGTTATTTGCCTCTCTTACTCATTGAGACAGCAGGTATAATTCTGAGACAAGTTCCTAACAGTTTGCCTGAGCTGGCTTACTCACAGAAATAAAAGCAAGAACATGTCTGGCAGAGTAACTACATACAAATGCAGGAGGAAGGAGTACAGAATTCCTTGGATGGTCTTCCTGAAACCTAACAGAGAGACTAAAAGCAAGTGGTGCGTGCTTTGGATCCTCTGTGCAGTTATCTGGGATAAGAAGAGCATTTCCAGTCATGTCCAAGGGCAATTTCCTTTTATAACTGAATTTAGCAGAACACATCAAGATTGGGTCATGAAAGTAAGGTTTAATGAACACAGACTATCAGAGGCCCTGGAATAAAAACACTTCAGGTAGCTGCAAGAGGAACAGGGGGAGGTACATTTCCAGTTTTACACTCTGCTTTCAAAAAGTTGATGTAAAACCACCAGGTTTTTAATGGAGGTTATAAACTTCCATTTACAGAAGAAAACATTTGTATCTTCTGTATCTGCTCAAAATTTTGTTTCACACTGGAAATGTATTAAGAAATAATTTGGCAACCCAAACATTAGAAGAGGTTCAGTGCTCACCTCTGTACACGAGATGGGGGTGCAAATATGCCATATCTGGGAAGGCAACTGAAGTACTGCACTCCTCCCACAGAGCCATCGTTCTTCCCGTGAGGCTTGTCCAACTCAATTCCACACCAGAATCCTACATTGCAAAACAGCAAAATCAGGGCATTTTGAACAAAACACTACAGGCTTTTCTTCATCTACACCACTGGTACAGCTGGCCTTCACCCACATCAAGGAAAACAGTTTCTAGTCAGAAAATGTCAAGATGATAATAGTAAATATGTATATTATAAAATAGCTGTCTATGCAATTATGCACAAGTTACATCCTAATAAAGATAATTATCTCAGCATTTTTATATGCCTTCAATAAAATTATTGACATTTTAATGACTACAAAAAAGGTAATACATTTGAGGAATATATATCTGTATGTGTATACATATATACACACACTAAAGTCAAATAAAATGTTACTGGACGTAACTGGCTATTGGACAACAAGGAGACAGGGAAGAGCAGCACTGCTGTTCCATGCTTCCCCCTTTAGTCCTCTGACCACATGGTTTATGCCTCATCTGAGATCACCAACAGTAAAATTAAAGTTTTGATATTAATTCATTCTTTCTCTCCATCTAGCAAGTTGTAATTAATACAAATTGCAAGGCTGGTTGTGTGATATCAAGAGAAGAGTGTAAGAATTGGAACTGGCCATCAATTAATCTCCTACAGAACACTGAATAGGCAGCAAGATGTTAATGAGCTTGATCATTCATAACCTGTGATAAATGTGAGCTAATTACATAAAGGTGCTAAATTTCATACTCCATTAGTAGTCCTTATGCTATCCATCCCCAGAAGATTCAGAATTTAATTCAAGTCACTTGGTACTAAGGCACTGGATAAAACAGTAATTCTAATTATCAGCTCAAGAAACTCAGGAATGACAGCTTATGAATTAGAAGTGCTCAGCATATCAGAAGTTCTCCCCTTCCCACTTTTAGAATTAAATAAAGATCTGCATTGCAGCAAAAGGAACAAACCTTGGACAACTTCCAGAGCTTTGATACACATTAGAATTGAAATACTTAAACATGCATCTGTTACATTTTCTATAAATTACTGGGTTAGCAAATGGTGATGATTTGTCATCTTTCCATCCTCACTTCTTACAATAGCACGTTTTCCTCCAAAAAATTATGTTCCTGATTTAAAACAGAAAGGGAGGAGACTCGACACTGACAAACAGCTTTCTGATTTCACAGTTGTCAGTGCATTTGGGAAACAGTCCTTTTCTCACTGATCACTTTGTCAGCAACAACACAAAAAGTGATGACATCTAAGTGTCCCTCAGGTAACTGCAGTACTTGAGCAAGGACTGCCTACAGTGAAACTGAGGAACGGGGCAGGGATGAAACAAGTACAGAGCTTGTACCAGGATCTTGCATCCTGACGGGGTTTTTTAAATACTGATGCCACCCAGTGTCACGACGGAGTATTGCCAATCACCAACCACACACACCTCACCCAAACCAGGTACTCACACCAACACCTACCAACTGCTTGTGCACTACTCTTGCAATAAGATTATAGATAGGGCCATAGAGAAGATAAATTTGGTTACATTGTAGGATTCAGAAATTAATTTCCACCATGTAGAACAACTGGCTTGACAGCACTTGGCTTCACGGCACAGTGTTTTTTAGCAAGGGGAAAGGAGAAGCTGAAAGAGAGAAGGATGTGAAAATGGTGGTAGGGGTTGGGGCTTTTTGAGGTATTTGTACCTTTCTTGATCTTGTAACCTAAAGGTTTGTTATTTAAAATTTAAATGTTCTCAATTACCCTCTTCAAGATGCCAGTAAGTTAGGAAATGAGACTGGTACATGACATAAGAGTGCCACTATTGCAAGAGACGAGCTGTGTCAAAAAGCCTTAATATAGAAAGTAAGGGGTAAATACATGTGATCTCAATAAATTACAGGCCACTTTGGAGACTAAACTGAGGATTTTCAGAAAGCTTTGTTAAGAATTGGACTCAATGATCCTTGTGGGTCCCTTCCAACTCAAAATATTCTGTGATTCTAATATCTACAACTTCAACATCAAAGTATCTCTCCTACTTAAGCTGTGACAGTGGACAAGCAAAAGTCACATTTTAAACCATTATTTTTTCCTGACAGTTGTATTAAAAGTAAAAAATATTCAGTGAAACATAGGAGGGAGGGAGAGAAAGAGAGAGAAAGAACTTGGAAACAAACCAATTTAGAATTTTTTTTGAAGCAGTGAGGGAAAAGATGGATTTCTCTTCACATGCTCACATGTAAGCTGTTCCATACCGATTTGACAACATACACAGAGCATTGCACATACCTGGTGCAAATTTTGTTGTCCCACAAAATCTAACAATGCCTGTTCTCTGCCCCACCACCAGTACTCTGTCTCCAACCTGGATTTCTCCATCAAGAGCATTTTTCCTCGTGGTTGGGGAACTATACAGCCCTGATCAAGAGAAGAACAAGATCTGAAATTAGTGACATTAAATCTTTAAGAAAGTTTCCAACAGCAAGCCAACTGATTAGTGAGCAGAGTATTTATCTCTAATATA
Source organism: Ifrita kowaldi (assembly GCA_013398055.1). NCBI lineage: Eukaryota > Metazoa > Chordata > Aves > Passeriformes > Cinclosomatidae > Ifrita > Ifrita kowaldi. The sequence goes on from VZRS01001587.1 coordinate 443,891, forward strand.
GTGTACCTTCAACACAAATTTTGCTTAGACAAAGACTTGCTTTGTGCAAGCCTGAAAACTGGACTACAGCCTTTTCTCCGCTCTGAAAAGGTACAGTAAAAACAAGGTACTATAAAAACACTTTTCATCTTGAAGATGTTATAAAAAAATCTTTCTGAAAGTTGCCAAACTTAGGTCTATGGTTAAACTACTTCACAAGTGCCTTTCTCAAACTATCTCAGATTCTGAAACAACACAAATAGTTCTACGTAAGTACTCAGTGCTGCAGTGAACTCCCCCTGTGAAAATACACCTCAATACAACAGACCATACCAGCACTAATCTTAGATGAGGCAGAAGACACTCGAGTCAGGGCCTTTTTACTGCTGCTTGTTGAGTTCCGTTTCTTGGAGTAATTCCGTTTGCCTTCCAAAGAGGTAGTAGAAGAAGAAGAGCTGCTGTACCCAGGAAAACCTAAAGACATAAATGAAAGTTGTCCTTCTGGGATCATATTTTGGAAAAGGACAGATTAGGCAGAAAGGAAAGCTTTTGTAAATATGGGAGTTGTCTGCTCTCCATGGAGGGCAGAATACAAAGTAAAGAGCCAAAGTCAGAACCTTGTGCACAGCATTTGCACAAACACCTGTCAGGAATGACAGGGGTGCAAATGATCCTCCCTTGGGAATGAGGTGATAGGTCTCCAAAAGCCCATCTTTATTATTCTATGAAGTTCATCTAAACAGTCCCAAGCATATTCATTAGAATACATGAGCTTTAGTAGTAAGAGATCATACCACCAGCCTTTCAGCATCCAGCCTACCACAGATTTGATGAAAAGTAGGACGGTGATATTATGGGAGTGAATTATTGCCTGGATTAAAGCCTACTATATTTCATTACATACTGTATTAATATTAAAACCTGTACTATAAAACAAGAATGGGAAATAAATCACTTTTATCTCCATTTGCACACCCTAAAGCCCAAATTGCCCAATAAGACTTCTGTTCATCTTTCCTGCTTCCTTTTCAAGGCTCTTCCTCTTCTCCCCTTTCCTAACCCCTTCTGCCCAAAATGAGGCAGGGTACAGCAAGACACATCTATGCCTCAGCTTAAAAATGTGAAAAATTAAGATAATATTGCTTATCAAACTTCCCAGACTTTTGAGAGGCTTAATCCATTAGTTTTTGCAAACAGCTTGATATCGACGCAGGGTTAGTTTGTTCAATGTCAATTAGCCCTCCAATTTTGCAAAACAATAAAGAACTGAGGAAAGGCAAATGCAGTGGGTCCAAACAAAAGCTGAGGACAGAAATCTGAGGACTCTGAGATACTCACTGCAGCTGTGCTACAATGAAGAAAATGCAAATTACTGACTAAATGGTGACTGAACAGGCAAACTTCAGCTTCATGTCTGAGGTATAAATACACGTGTGCATTTGCAAACACATGCTACAATTCCTTACTTAGAAGCCAGTCCAGGGATGGATTCACTGGCGGTCAGACCACCATTTTTACAGGGATGCAACAAAAACTGCTCCAACTACACCTGTCAGCAAGATACTTCATTTTGTGGGAAATCACAGGGTGGGAGAAGGAAGAGCAGAAAGGGCTTCAGCAGGTCCTGTAATTGATTCCTTTTCCTTCAGGCAAAACAATTATTTGTTATAACACTCCTGACAGGTGAGTATTTTGCCTGTTCTTAAAAACATCCCATCAGGGAGATCTCAAGATTTCCTCAGCAGTGTATTTCACCACATAATTATCTCTAATGTTGCAGGGGCTTTCCCCTTAATATAAAACCTCAATTACCATTGGTTTAGATCAAGGTTTTTTACTCCCACTACACATGCAGAGTGGGTTATACTATTCCTTTTATTCCAAAGCTTCCAGTATTATGCCTTTCATCTTCAGTCTTTTTAATCACACAATCACAAATTTCAAGTCTTTACTCCTAAGTCATGTTTTATACATCCAGTTATTGTCATGTCTTTTCTGAATTCTCTCTGAATTCACAACTATTCACTCACAGAAGATATGAAAAGATGCTTTTCTTCACGGACATGCTGGAGCAAGTCCAAAGGAGACCATGAAGATGTTTAGAGGGATGGAGCACCTCTCCTATGTGGAAAGGCTGATAGAGCTGGGGTTGGTCAGCCCCAGAGAGGCCTTATTGTGGCCCTTCAGTGCATGATGCGGGCCTCCAAGAAAGATGGACAGACTTCTCACACGTGCATGCAGTGATAGGACAAGGGGTAGAGGCTTCAAACTGACAGAAAGGAGGCTTAGATCAGATATCAGGAAGAAATTCTTTACTGTGAGGGTGGGAGGCACTGGAACAGCTTGCCCAGAGAAGCTGTGGATGCCCCTCGATGATCTTTAAGGTCCCTTCCAACTCAAACTATTCTGTGATTCTATGACTTAAAGAAGGCATATTCAAATTCACACTTCAAATTATTTCACAGAAATATTGTTTTTACCAACACTTATGATTTTATAGACCAAACTTCAAAGGAGACATGACTTTTAGGGTTTGTTCAAGACAGCTGAAAGTGAGGTCCCTTCGTGTTTCAAGTTCTGCTGTAGTAGAAGGTGTCATCCAATTGTGAAACTAGACAATTGCAGAGAATGATTCACATGCAAAAGGCACTCTTTTAAAAGCTAGTTTCATTTTTCATATTTGAAGCCTGCCATGGTGAGTCTGCCATGATACAACACCAAAACTGTTAAGCACTGTTAGATGGTAACACTTTATTACAGAAGCATGAACATACAGATAGAGGAGAGAAAAAGACGCCAACAGAATATTAGAATCTAGGCAGCAACAATACAGGGCAAAAGGTCTCTCTCAGACACCTCAGCCGGTAATTCTGCAGATCCCTCTGCAAGATCATTTATTAAGAGCCAGCTTTAAGGGCTTGTCTATGTTCTTGCCCAAATATTCAGACAGAAGTGGTTACCAAACCAACACAGAATGCCAGCCAAACATCCACACAAATTACTTTGCTCCCACAAAACTAAATGCCTACAGCCTGCTTGGGACTTGAATATAATATAAACAAGCAAGGCAACTTTTTTTCTGTAGTGTAGATACAGGGCTTTTACAGAGGTAGGGCAGCAAAAATACTGCCTCTACCATACACAGAATTTTTCTTAAAATGTTAAAAAAAATATTAAAAATTAGTTCGTTACCATCTTTTGCAGGTACAGTTTTTCCCCTGTTAGCAGTCATAAAGTTGTTTTCAGAAGCATTGTCTCTTTTTGCCATATTTAGCCCTATAAAAATAATACATACAATTAAATATATACATCCTAACAAATAACAATAATTTTACAGGAAAGTCATGTACAAAAACAATTTGACAGATTTGCAGATTACTGGATGCATGGAAAAATGGATAAAACTGTACATTTGATAAATGGGTAAAATGAGACTGCAGAATTGTTTTGATGGATAAGCACAGATATTAAATCCCTTACCACATTAAACCATTCCAAACTATCTTGCCAAACAATAAACAAATGGCCTACAAAATACTAATTTTTATACTGAAGGAGTTTTATTTAAATCTTTCAAACATTCATATCTATAACATTCACTTTTATAGTACTTAAGATCTACTATTCACCAGCATTAATTTCACAATTTCTGCATTAAAGATTACACATCAAGGTTTTGAGAGAGATTTGAGATCAGATCTTCATTCAGACTACAAACAGTGATGTAAGCAGGCCAATGTGATTTTTAAGAGCCAACTCTCAGAGCAGCAATGTTGTGGTATGTGTAGGAACTCATACTCCCACCCAAGTTATAATTTGCAAAAAGTCATTTTGCATTTCTGACAGTTTCCTACCCTAACTCAATGAAGAACAAGCTTATCTATGATTTACCCACTCCCTGTCATAAAAGAAAAATCACATCTTTTTTATTTAACTACATTTATTTAATTCAGCCACAGGGACTGAACTAGTTTGCAAGTGTAGTGTATTTCCTAAAATTTTATGGCTTAGCCATTAAGGCATAAGATCAAAGAACTAGTGTTTGTGATTGATAACACATTTCTTAATTTTATCTCAATAATCCTCTTCCTAGAAACTTGAAAAAGATCTTTTCTCATCTATCTAATGGATTATTCAAATCCAGTAGAACCAAATAAAATTTCAAAACCCCTACACAATATTATACGTATATTTTACTTTGCACCTTATAACCTTACCTACAAAAAGCATATTAATTTTTCTTCAATCATTACAAACCAATGTATCGCAGGAAGAGAGTTTAAAGAGAGTTAAATGTGACCTGGTGATGCACATAAACACTGCCACCCAAAGTTCTGCCTCTGCAGGGCTGTCCTTCCCCCACTCCAGCCAGCCAATCAGCCAGGCACGTTAATTCCCATGGACCTTTCTGTGCAAGGACTCCCTGCACACAGCAGCTACCAGACACCCACAGCCAGTGGATGTAAGCTCTCCTGGCTAAATGATGCTTAACTCACTCTGATTTCTACCTTAAAGCAAGGTATCAAATGTTTAAGTTTTGCAAAGATACAAATGCATCTTTGTGAGAGAAAAGGTGGTTTGTGCCTGAACTGTCTCTGACAAATTATAGTTTAATGGGTTACAAACAGTTCACAACAAAGTGAATCAAACACTGGAAAATATTTAACAGAGGTCATCAGCTTGGATCTGCTCCTGAGCAATACTCTCAACAAACTGCTTATCCCAAGAAGCTTTTTATGCAAGATGCCCATTTATAAATAGCTTGAATCTTGTGCTAATTGTAAATACAGACACTTACTCCCCCCCTCAATCTATGCAGAGAAGAGTTACATAAGTCATCCAAAAAGCTGTCAAAATGCATCTTTTCCTGGCACCAGCCTGGTGCATTGTTTCTATACCCTGAATATTACTGGTGAAGTGTGCAGTGTTTTAGGGTGCTTGGGTAAATTCAATGAGAATGTGTGTTATCTTCCATCCCTTAAGCTGTGCTGCCTGAGTGTGAGTCACCTAAACAGGGCTCAAAAGGCAAAAGAAATGCTAATGAAATATTTAATCACATTATTACATAGGCAGCCAAACACGGAGGGGGCCAGATTATGCATGGCCAGCACTGCACACAGCAGGGAAGAGCCTGTTCTCCAAACAACTTGGAACCTGAACAGTCAGAAAACATGGATCCTTCACTCCACAGGGAGGGCATTTACACAGAAGGATTAAGTAATTTGAGCAAATTACTAAGAAACTAAACCAGAGCCAGAGACTGAGCCCATAACTCCAATCAGTAGATTGAGGCCTTATTACAAGGACAACCTCTCTCTTCTAATTTGGCACTGGTTTTACTCAGATAATTTAATTAGCAGATAAAACACAATGAGTTAAATAGTTCCTTGACGGTGTTGCCAGAAAATAAATCTCTTCAATTTCTAAACATAAAGGTGTACAGATTATTTACTAGACTTTCATTCCTTGCAAATTCTCCAGGAATATCTTAGTTAATGGAACCTCATTAAACTGAAACACTTAACTGGTATCACAGACAATTAGGAATTACGTTAATGGCCCAAGAATTAATGTTGTGGTGAGGATTTTTTCTATAGAGTATGTAAAGAGTAGAAACTGTCATAGTACATCAGATCACTGTAATCCCCCCACAGCTACACACAGTGTCCTTCCAGTATCACTTCACAGGCCAATGAACTTCTACCCACGAGAACATGGAGATAATAAATACCTTAGCACCTTCTCATCCCAAGGTATGAACTAATTCCAAACAAGTATTTTAATACCAAGATTTACTAATTCTTAAAGATTCGTATCTCTCCATCCTGTGTCAACATGCAAGAAAATACTCACCAGAATTCACTTTGGAAGTTACGTGTGTCACATCTAATTTCTTGGATTTGACCAAAGGTGAAGACCTCACAGAAGAGCTTCGTACAGAGCTTTTTTTGTGATCAGAAGCCTTGCTTATTTTGGAAAGGGGTGCGAAGATACCTGGAGAGAAAATTGTATGTGCCAACTAAGAATGTTAATGTAACAACACTTTCCATCTACCATCTCTCACAGCAATTAATTTAGGGCTTTTTTCAGCCACAATCTTAACTTGCTATGCTGACAAAGCACTTGCAGGGTAGGAAGGACAAGCTCAAATGAACAGTGAAAACAAAATTCTCATCAAGCAACTTGAACAGAGTAAGTTGGAAGAAGTCAGTAAGACTATCAATTAGAATCTCCTTTTTGTCCTATCAGTAACATTCAGCCTCCACTGCTACAAAACACAGGACCTTTGTATGTCCTGTGTGTGCATGGCACATCAATTAAAATACCTCAAGCTCAAAGTTAGAAAACAACTACAAGCATGAATATCTTACCAAGGAACACAAAGCACATAAAGAAACATGGCTATTACTGTTGCAATGCAAACAAGTAGCTTCAACAGTATAGCTGAAAAACCAGGAAATCTCACAGTTTCAAGGAAATAACCAGAAATTTCCACTGGTTGGTTGGTTCAGTGGTTTTGCAAATTACTGCAGCCAAAACAGTAGGAACAGCTACAAGAACCAATAAATCAAACAAAGCACTACAAAGAAAAGCAACAGAATCTGCTACGTGTTTTTATCCTCCCAAAACATTCATATCTTCCAGTACTCCTTAAAAGTTGGGGAGTTAAAAAATTTAAGAAAAAAGAAAATAAAGGCTATACCGCGTTTTGGTGCACACTTGAAGTACTGGACTTTTCCAACACTTCCATTGTTCTTTCCTTCTGGTTCATCCAGCTCTACACCAGCCCACTGGCCACTGGCAAATTCTGTTGTGCCACAAAATCTTAAGGTACCAACCTAAGAGAAAAAGCATCAGCACGGAATGTGTTTGTTAAACAAGTTTTGTTCATGAGAAAATTGTATAGGCTATGAAAGAGACAGCAAGTCATCTCCAAGCTTTTCATCACAAAAATACAAACATTTCCCTCACTTACTCACATTCCTACCTTTCAACATCACTCAATACATTTTCCAAAATGTCTGTGTATATTTTGCATTAAACAGCAACCATGGTTATGGACAGATCTCACCACAGACAAGAATTAGACATTAGGAAACACTGTAAATACAGCTCTAGGTCAGCAAGGTACAGGAGCACACGCCCAATGAGAGGTTTTACTTTCACTGTTTACACAATGAGAATTACAGAATCAGGGGCTAGGTATCTTCCTGAACTGCAGTTTCCATAGAAATATTAATTAGAAAAATCTGTAAGGGCATGAACACATAAGTATATATATTTTTATACATATAACCAAGGTTCAAGGGTAAACTTCAGAGCATAATAATTTTTTTCTTTGGAAAAGATTCGTAGGTCTTCTATTCCCTCCTTATGACTAAACAAAATTTTAAAAGCCAGCATATGTTTTAAACATTTGCTGTTGCTTCAATATATACTATAAACTCTGAACAGATAAGCATATGAAGATTATCAAGACAGACCAGTCTTGCTGGTGAACCTCATTCTCTGCAAATACACATTATAAGTTCACACACTTCAACCAAACAGGGGAGGAATAACTAAGGGAGATGCATTTAACATTGATTTAAATTCCTTCTCATATTTGATTTTTAAATTAGTTTTAGTAATAAAAGCCTTTGATCTTTCAGTTGCTCAGTTTTCCTCATCTCATGTGACCTTAATACTATCAGTTCATTTTACACTATGACTCCACTGTTTAATCCAACCCTCAGAGAGTAAACAGATAGAAACAATTTTTTTTTTCCTATAAAACCTTTCAGCTACTCTTTCCTAATGTCTGTAAGGAAATAAACATGTCCCAGAGCCTGCTCTCTTATGCTGAAGATCTCCTGTAAAGTTGATTGTTATAGGCAGATATGTCACACTAATCTAGACTGAGACCTTTTAGCTACCAACACAGGGATCAAATTCAGCCAGAGGAAGTTCAGCCAAGCAGCCCCACAGATTCCTACAATTCCTCCACTTACTTTCCAGGCACCAGCCAAAGGGCACTTACTGAGCAGAGAGAAGATATCAGCCAGTACCTTAAACTGGAGATGGGAGATGGCAAAACTGCACCTCCCATTTTGCCCCAGGACTTGTGCAAGCAAGGAGCAGAGGATGTGTCTCACACGAGAAAGAGCAGGAGCAGTTTTCTCCCAGCTGCTGGTCTCCCTGCACTCCCATTTCATGAGATGTGATCCAAATGGACACTCCATCTAGCAGAGCAGGAGCTGGTGGAGCTGTGGGGCCCCAAATCATGTACACAGGAACATCTGCTTACACAGCTTCCTACCCTGTGAGACAACCCGAATGACAGGCGCAGTAGGAGTCAAGAGAGGAATCCATTCTCCCTCTGGCATCTACTCTGTTTGGCTTTCAAGCTTCATTAAAGCTGACATATTAGGAGACTGCAGAAGCAGCAAAGAGAACAGGAACCCGTAAATATTGCTCCAAAAAATGCTGCTGTTCCAAGTGCCCTCACCCCAGCTTCCATATTCTGGAATGAGAACTCATCCAGGGGAAGGTTAAAAACGGGGCACCATTTTCATCATCCTGTTTTCACTTTTGCTCCACCCTGCAGGAATTTAGGAGTATCGAGGGGGAGGGGAAGGCAGGGCTGAGAACAACTTCTCCATTCAGGCTAATGGAGAAAAGGGGTGGGAAGCGATGTGGGAGTACTGCACAACAGCTCCTCGCACACAAAGGAAGGAAGGGAGGGAGGAAAGCTGACATGGAAATGGAAGTTCAAAAAGCACAATCACATTCCTTCTTCCCACCTGCTCTAGAACAGATTTGGCTCCCTTAAAGAAAAACAAGCTAGCTGCAAAGCCCTGCTGGCCTGTGGCAGCACAAAACCAGCTTCCAACAATGTCTCAAAAAACACTGCAACAGCATAGTCAATCAGAAGAATAAAAGTAACCAAACCCAGGCAGCTCTATCCATGCACAGTGAGCACATTACTGCACAAACCATTCTGTGGGCATTCCTCAGAGGAAAGATACCCAAGAGCACCAATTTCATCACTTTCTTGCTCTAAAGCCTCTGTTAACTTGCACTTAAATTATCTCCCCTTGCTGCCACTATGATTCCTGATAAAGAAACTTCTGTCTTTAAAGAGTAAGTAGCTTTCTGTACGTACTTCAGTTAAAATGCCTTCTGCATAGCTAGTGATTCCTTCACTTTTCCTGACCCAGTTGCAAGAATACACCAAATTAAAATACACAATGGAAGCTGCTTCGCACTCTTGCTGGAGATCACTTTAGAACATTTCAGTTGTGACAGTTACAAATCTGAAGTTACATTAGGAAAACTACTAAACCTAAAGCTATTCAAACATAACATTTTGCTCACAAATGCTTTCAATATTTACCAGGAAAAAACTATTTCTTTAAAAGAGTTCTAGCACTGTTAAATCATTTTAGATCCCTTGCTATCAGAGCAAATAAAAAGTCTGAGTACTGAATGCAGTATCTATGTTACAGTTTTCAAATACATTTTTTAAAATGTGGCTATCATGGTAGCTTCTAAAAAGCTATTCAAATTTGAACTAGAGCTCTATTAGCTATATTCTTACACTTCCACAGAACCATGTAACAACCCTGTTGGCACAGCACTGCTTCAGAGATTTTAGCTGCATTGCACCAGTGAAATTGGGTAACTATAGGCTAAGCAGAACTGAAGGGGTTTTTTTTCCCTGCCTTCTGGAAACTATCAGGAGTACTTCATGAATGCACACTCCTAACAAAGCTGGGCAACTCACAAAGTAATTTGTGAATTTTACCATCACTTTGACGTGACACGAAAAACATTAATAAAAATTGAGCCACGCTGATGTACTAGAGGAGACTGTTAAAAATCATTCACAGGCACAAAATGCAGTCTATGCCTGTCAAAACTGCTTTTCATAATAATGACTTTATCACACAACTCTTCAGCTTATTACTTTCCATAACCAGTTCCTTCCTGCCTTCCAGTGATACACCTTCGAGAAAGCATTTCAGACCCTCAAACTGAAGCCTGTCTCCAAAGGGGTAAATAAATGGACTCTAGGAGTTATGAGGGTAGTACCAGGTTGGTGGCCATACCTTCTGTCCTGCAATAACAACACGATCTCCCAGCTTCAGGCCAAGCGACAAAAGCATGGCCCTGCCTGTGACGTGGTCGTAGGTTGGAATCATGGCTTTGGAGATGTCACAGGAGAGAGGCACTGCATCCAGCAGTATTTGCTTGATTTCCTTTGCACTGGCTGCTGCATCTGCCATTTCCAATGGCATATCTACTGGATCAGGAACCACATCTGCTGGAATCTGCCCTTTGTCATTCTGTAGAAACATAACATGGCACAGGATTTAATGCTGTTACAAGATAAATCTGATCAGGTGAAACCACAGCATTTTAAGAAGTGCTTAATCCTCTTTATTAGATATTTTTCCTAGAATATAAACAACTATGAAAACATCCACATTTTCAAATAAGGATGCCAAAACATCCTTAGATAGATAAGCTGCATGTACAGCATCTCATTTTTGAAACTGAAAAGTAACCAACATTTTCAAACTTAAGAACATTATTAGGACTCAGAACACCTTAAACAAAACACTTGTGTGTATCTGTGTACCTAAACACTGATTTAGGAAAGCAAGGCAGACTTCTGGTCTGTAATGCCAACACTGAAAAGCCAACTCCTCCCAATGAATGTATCTTTACCCAGCACAAAGCTTGCTCCTTGGCCAGGCTTATTCCAAATGTAAGAGGGAATGTAATTAGCGTACGCTGCATGTATAGAATATACAAATGTGATGGCTCACATCAGTACCTGGATAAATCTGTGCAGGTTTATCAAGATACAGACTATCCTAGGAGAGACGGATTAAGGATGGAGTCCTTTCCAAACATGTCCCATTCCCATAGAGCTGTGACTGTGAGTTCCTGTATGTCCTACATGACAGGACAAATTGCTGAAGTACCAGCTCCCCTGGAGTTAACCTCAACTCCAGGCCAGCTGCCCAGACAGCAGGTACTGTCAGGCTGCTCCAGGGACGGTTCTACCTACACTCTTTAGCAAAGCCATTGGCGTGGAGCTTCAGCTGTCTGCCCATGCTCACAATGTTTATGGAAAAATAACCATCTCAGTCTTCCAAATTTGTCTCAACTGGGTCCCTGGACTCGGACATTACCAGAAGCTCAAAGAAGGAATGATGCACAGTAAGATTGAATTTGTTTTGGTCCCTTCAAAACAGACTAGAAGTTCAGTGTTTCCTGAGCCCCCTCTCAATCCATCTCAAAGCTAGAAAAGTACAATTCTTACTCTGCATTTACACTGTTGTCCCCATATAATCAAACTCTACACACTGTCTCTAGTCAAAACTTTATGGCAAGTTTGAAGAATTCAATATCCTCCATTCCTTAAAAAGCTCCAATCACTCTGTAAGTCAAAACAGGCTATAGCTGGGTTAAAGTTGAGTGGGGAGTTTGTTTTGAGTTTGTAGTCATCACTTTACAGATTATTTTGGTCCCATCAGTCCCACAATTCAGCCCACCAGGTGCCCTGCAAACCTCTGCGCCAACACAAAGCAGTACAGAGCAGTGGCAAGAAGGCAAAGTGGAAGCTCAGGATTTCTCAAGGGCACAGACACATTTGCCAGCTCAGAATGTTTGTGCAACTACAAAGCTGCGTTCCCTGTGACAACAGGCTCCTAAACATACAAACATACAGCTGCCAGAGAACTTGAGACACACACAAGCACAGTGAATAAAGAAACAAAAAAGAAATTTTTTAGGAGATCTAGATTGAATATCATGAAGAACTGTATGGACAGTAACATTCCAGAAGATTTCACACCAATGGTGCTACATAAAATAATGATTTTTAAGTACCCTTAAAACAACTATAATTTCTCCTTGAAAACAAACAAACAAACAAAACCCCACCAACCCTGCTTTTGAAAATGGAGAACTGAGATACTGGTTTTGCCAAATTAACAAAACCTTCCAAGCCCTTCCCCCCCCCAAAAATCAAACAACAAAAAAAAACCCACATAAAAAAATAAACACCCGAATCAAACACAAAAGTCAATCAAAACCCAAGATTTGTGGCTAGACACATATAGCAACACTTTGCACTCTAACCTATGCCTATTATTAGGTTAGTAAGCAGAGCAGGTGATGTTTATGCGTTATCAGTTACTCATGCTAACACCAGGCTTAATGCTGAGCACAACACTGCATTTCTGGAGGGCAAAGATTGCACTCCTCCATTTCTGAAAAGATCCCCCAGTGCCATGACAGCTGTTGCAAGACACCAATGAGTATTAATAAATGAAAGCTCAAACAACAAAGAGAAGAACCTCCTGAAAGTTACTTGAACTAATGAACTAGACTGTGACACAAAAATACAAACTTCAACACACAAGTAGGACAAAGCATATAAAATCATCCACTATGAGTTGTAAATATTTTTTTCTGAGGCACTATCACTCCATGTAGCACACTTTTAGCTAATCAAAATCCTGGACAGACTGTTCAGTTTTTCCAGGTACCTTTTTCACCTTTTGGTGAATCTACAACCTAACTCCTTACCCTAAAGGCAGGATTTGCTCCATGTTCCAGTAAACACTTGACAGCTCCTGTGCATAGGTTAAATGCAGCAATATGCAAAGCTGTTCCAAAATCAAAATCACTACAGGTGGCATCCACATCTGCAATTAAACATCACATGTGAGGTATGCAAGGCTGTTACATGAACATTTCACCCTACAGATTCCTAGGGAGGACATTCATTTCTGCAGTTTATGTCAGCATTTATACAGAGACACCATTATTTATGTACCAAATGCATATGAGAAGCAGTTCTACATAGAATATCAATCTTATTAGCATCTGCTTATTCATACCACGAACCAACCTGGAAGATGAGCATGTACTTTCACTCATTTTTTAATACTGATGGCTTAACTGCAAAATTGCTGCCACTCAGGATGCCCAATCTACTGTGCCAAGACTAACAAGTGAGTAACTTCAGGTTTGCAAGTAAATCAATGTTTTAACATTTCAGAAACATTTATATTTTATTGCTTCTAGGTGTCAAACATTAAAATGAGATGCATCTTCAACCAGTTGTTTTCCTTTGTGAGCAGGCAGTACGGCAAGGGAAAACTGATCATACATCTGCTTTACATTGATTTAATTACTAATGGCTAAGAATGAAATAAGAGCTGGTGATTGTTATCATTTCTTTGTTTTCAAAGAAGTGCACTCTGAAGGGTCTCTCACTGATAGTTTGGAAAATGGAGCACTGCATTTGACTGGAAGAAATTTAGCACAATATATATTTCTATCAGTTGTTCCCAATATATCTTTCAATCTGCTATGAAGTTATTACAGTTCTAGAAGATTGGAGTTTAAATGTCTGTTTAGTCTGAGGCTCCTCTCTTAAATTACACAAGAGAGATGTCATTTTGAGTCAATTAGGTATAGGACTGTTAATTAAAAATGCCAGCTGATTTAATACACAAACCAAAAGACCACAAGTATGAGCAGTAATGTTCCAATTTGAAATACCAGTGAGGAACATAAAACTTTCCACCTCAGGGCTGAAGGATCTCCTCGTATTTTCCAGTATCAGTCTCCATCCCAAAAACCACTAGCCCTTCTCTCAATGCCATAAACAAAGTCTATCCCAACTGCATTAACATCCTTATATGGTTACACGAAATGAGCATTTTAAAGGGGGCAAATAAAACATCAACATATATAGAAGATACATAGTTATATACGTCTGTATAGACATATTAAGTTCATACACACTAATAAAAATTGACTCAATTTTATAAAGATCGAAGGTAATAAATTTGCAACCAAAAATTTAACAGTTTTGCAATTGCACTGATTGAACACAAAAATGAAAAAAAGACTGCATTCACATGCCCCAGTCATAATGAGAGCAAGGTATGCAGATGTACCCTTTATATACCGAAGGTCAGAAGACATCACCAGTTTAAAACCAGGTAGAAGCTGAGGAGCTCTACACAGCCATTGAAACTTCCATGGAATACAACCAAACATTTTCTGCACACATAGGAACCAATTTCCAGAAATACTGGTCAGTAGCATCAGCTACTGAGCCAACAACACTTGTATGTATTGCTATTTTGAAAAACAACTGATGTGTAGTTTGGTTTTTTTGAATTAGATTTTGTGACTTCCTCAGACTTGCAAGCTTCATGCTTAGATTTTTTGAACAGTTCTCTCACAGCTTTGATCTAAGTGGGCATAGTAGAGGTGACAGTAAAAAGATAAATATCAAATGTTACCCGGTAACTACCCCCAAAATATCTAGAGGAAAAGAATACACAATTTTTGTATTTAAAACCTCTAAAAAGCCAAGATCAAACTAGCTCTGTCTTGTAACAACTGAGGAGTAAATCCGTATAAAGAATTCAACTACAGAGTGTCATGAAGAAAATAGTTTAGCAGTAAATCAAAAGGAAACACCTGTGCTTCACAATGGGTGTCTCAGTCAGCACACCACTGTCTTGAAAAGTTATTTATACACTAAAAACCATTTTTTCTCCAGTTCACTATGGATCCATCCAAAGCACATTCACCCTCTACGTATGTTCTTCCTTCTCTGCAAGCTGCCTGATGAAGTATGGGGCTAAAATTATTCTATTAATTCAGACTACGCATTGTTTCCATGGCACAGGGCAAATAATTGTATGTACTTCCTGAGATAAAAAACGTCAGCTGCTTATCCAAGAATTGCCAACTGCCGAGATGGAGATGTTTAACTGGAGTAGTTTCCTTGGGAATCTGAGCAAAGTCCCACCCCTTCTGCAGGAACTGCACAAGAGGAGAACACCAAATGCAAATGAGGTCTGAAAGGAGACCCAAATTGATGCAAATTATGGAGACCAGGCTATTGAAATGTGACGTGGATTTAACTACTGTGCAGTCTGATTTTGTCTTTTGTTACCAACCCACACTTGTCACCTCCTAAGCATGCTGTACCAGTAACAGCACTGCTTAACAATTACTTCCATGGAGATTCAAGCTGTGGTAAGCAAGCCTTGGGTACTCCAAAAGCCTACCAGCTTTTCAGAAAGCCTATCAGCTTTTCTTTGACACAGAGTCCCCAGCTAAAAAATCCTTTTGCAAAATGTCACAATCAGAAGGATATTCAGTAGAACAAATTAACATTTGTACAATTTTAGTAATAGAGCTGCTTACTGGTTTTGCTGTCCTGACCAAATTAGAAACAAACAGTTCTGGTTCAGAACCATTTCTGTATTTTCATTTGCATTAGTATAAATAGAGTTCCAAATACCAATCCTTCATAGGATCATTCCAAAAGATATTACCTATTTATGCCAAACACTAAAGTCAAATTGTTGGACCTCCTACATAGCTGAGAAATGGGAAAAACGAGCATGTCAAAATTGTCTCAGTCACAGGTTTGCCACATGCCACTGCCAAATTCCCACTTCTCCTTTACCCTTCTCCCGGCATTTCAAACATACTTTTCCATGTTTAAACCACCTTAAAAACCACAAGATTTTACTAGAATAGTTTTGTCTTTGGTTTTCTGCAAGCATCCTCTTAGTTCTCAATAACTTTAGATTAACCTGTTTGCTTTCCAGTCTATTTGAAACTTCTGTTGTCTCATACAAAGCTCAAGTTTAAAAACCAGCAATAGAAACAGTGCAGTAAACCACTACAAAACAGGTTAAGAGAAAAATGAACCAATGAGACTGAATAAAAGAATAAGAAATTATTTGTGTATAATGGATAAACAAACACCACACCTACAGACCACTATACACCAGCTTAGGATCTACAAAATATGGACAACTACATGAAACAGAGGTAACAATGCCTACCTTTTGGCTTTGCATTTTTCAAAATAACACTGATCAGTTCTGGAACATCAAAGTAGGCAGCATAATGCAAGGCATTCATATTTGTCCAGCGGCTGCGTAAGCTGCTGTCAGCACCCAAAGCAATAAGCTGTGTTGCAAATTTTACAGCAGTTTCAACATCACCTGCAGGGTCATTTTTGTAAAATATGCATTAGTGATTTATTTGTTTGACCTCAAAAAACACACACATGTTTATGTGTAACACAAAGTGTACATTAAGCCCTTCAAGCTCCCAGCAGAACTATTACTATGCCTTTCTTTTTTAGGATTAGGATACAGAAATCTTTACCTTTTATCATAAAGGGCTGAAATCTCAAGTATATAGTAACATTACCTTTTTTTCTGTCTAATATAAGTAATGTGTCAGCCATCAAACCCAGTAGTTTTAGTATCTGATAGAAGAAAAGAATTAAACATCACAATGTTGAAGTTTATGTTAAAAGATCTGCCAGCACCAGGGAAGATGACCTACACCAGTCCTCACTCAAACTCAGGGAAGTGGGCTCAGGTCAACAAAAAGTAACACAACACAGAAAATTAGTAAGGGTGTTCAAACAGAGTTAAATGTGCTCTCATTTCCAGTATTTATGAACATAATAACGCACACGAAGTTTATTGTTCTCTTCTGACATGAACAGGGTGAAAGAAACAAAACAAAGAGAACAGCCAGTCACCTAAATTTTCTGCTGTAAGAAAACTATAGCAAACTTGCAGCTTGCACCTCAGTCTGAAACTGCCTGTGCTACACAAAATATCTGTCTAAGCTGGTATTACTGTGTGCAATACCTATACCACTAACTCAGCCTGCTTCCCACAGCCACAGCCATAACTGCACCACATAACTGCAGTTCTGCACCTTCCTTGCTCATGGCCACTAGAAGAGAGAAAACCACACAATAAAAAAAAGAATCTACTGCAAGGAACAATTCTGTAACAGGCAGTGGGATTAGTTTATGTGAGTCAATTAGGTTTTTACATCTATAATGACTTTTTTTTTACTCACCAATGCCATGAGCTCCTGATTTGCAAGTGTAATGCAGGAGAGTCATATCAGTCAGTCCATCTCTGTCATTCACATTGCAACCCCTTTTAATGATCTGACAGGCAAGTGGAAAACAAGCACGTTTTAGCTCTGACATCAGTAGTATTTCATAAGTTATTTCACATATATTGACTCCTAGATTCATTGCAAGGGCTAGTAACAAAGAAGCCTACCAGAAAAGACTCTAACTGCAGAACTGAGCAACATACACAAATGTAATAAACAGCATTACAACTAACCTTCAATATTTACAGGTTTTAAACATTCTTCACATTGCTCCTTCTAACATATACTTCACATGCTAAAAAGTTAAGCAGTTAACTGCATAGGAAAACGATTTATGAAACTCTTCCCTTTTTCTCTGATCTCTCAACAATTAGCCCCCCACTCCCACACACACCCAAAAAGAAGCCCCCAGTTATAATATGGTAGGGTTAATCTTCACTACACTTCCCCACATGGCCAGAAAAGCCTGTAATCCAGAATAAAAATAAGCAAGTAGGATGAAATTACTAAAAACTCATTTAGTGCCTTGGAAATACTGTCCTTAAGGTCAGGCTTCAACTGTAACTTCATATTTTGGAATTCGGGATTACTGCTGAGTAGGAAACTGAAACACCAAGGTGAAGTGTCTCAACACAACTGCCTCGAGAGAAATGTTGTTTATACCATCTGTGCAAATGTACTGAATTTTATCCATCATCAGTCCCTTTCCAAATAAAAGCTGACAACATGTGGAATATAAGGCATGATCAGTCACTACTTGTTAAAAAGCAGAAACTGTACCTGGATTTATGATTAATTCTGCTTCTGAATGGTTTTATTCACTGTCAACACAGTATTTAACATTGAGAGCATTCAAAGATCTTCATTCGTATCTCACCTCATTCCCAATTATATCGATATTCTGCTGGACCTGTGGAACCCACTGCCTCAAGATAGCAAACAATTCAGAAACTGATGTTTTGGGGTTGAAGAGTATTTCTTGGCATGCTGCATCATTGGGATCGAAGAAGGAAAACTCTGTTAAAAAAAAAAGTTCTTATGTAAAATCCTGACCTTTAACATGCATCTAGGCTTTCAAACTCAGAGGCAAAGAATAGCAGAGTCACTTCACTACTCATCACACTGGAAAAATCAGAATGATGAATTAATTCAGGAAATTTTCTCTAACATCTGCTCTATTTTTCCTTTAATACTAAGGTCTTGCTTATATTTCTGAGAAAGCTTTGAGTCAGCAACCAATACAATGGTGCTGCAAGAGTGATTTAAGTTTAGGTAAGGAGTTACAGAGATGTACAGTGATTCTGCTAATAAGGGTTTACTGTTGTTCAAGCCAGGCAAAGGCTGCAGGTCTCAAGCTGCTCCCAAACACAGACAAGCCTATTGATCTCTCAGAGGTCAAGTGCATACATGATTTCTCCATATGCTACAAAACATGTCTTTTCCTTCTTCTTCTTCCATCACAATTTACATAGAACATACTAAAATATAAACACACGCTCAAATCCAGAAGGCATTCTGTGACCTCCTCTGTTTTCAGATATTTCATGAATGTATCAATCCCAGCTGGTGGCAGCTGCAGGTAACAAACATCTTCAAAAATTAAGGCACCAAACCAAGACCAGAAAAAAAAAAAAACCACACCAACATTTTTAAAGATTTTAAGCCTCATGTTCTTTCAGGGAACCCAAACCTCAAGTGTATAAAACACTTTATTATAAAAGTATAAAAGTACAGGTGTGTGTGTGTGCATGTCTATACACACCCTCTCTTTTTAATCCGTGGAATTTCTTCCAGCTCTGGAAAATTGTATGAAAGACTCTGGATAGCAACAGCTATGAGGAGAGGGAATGGAAGCAGAGTCTACTGCCATCAGCAAATAAATCATGGCAAACACTGAACTTTTACCCCCACTGCAGCTATTGGGGAGTTGCCTTTTAAACAGGTTTCAGATAAATATACAATGTCAGCTCACATTCATCACAGATTCATGGCTCTCAGACAGGACAGACAGGTTAAGCAACACACAGCATCACCCATCTGGGTGTGTGACATGGCACAAACCAGCCCTGGGTGAATCATCCTAACCTTTCCCCAAAAACAGCATACCTGATTTCTAGATTGGATTAACAGATAAAAGCACACACAGAGCTCGCTTCCTGGCTATTTAGAGTTCCTCAAACTGCACCACCTTGATTCAACAAGAATGGAAAAGAAGGACAACTTCACTGATATTTAACACCAATTTTTATTTGCACCTAGCATATAAAAAACCCCAAGCACCTTATCTCCCAGCACTACACAGTGTGCTTCTTCCCTACATCCCATGCATCAGCATCTACTGATTTATCCAGTATTTACCTTCCACATAAACTACAGTTGATCTACAGCTGAAAGCTACAAAGTAAACAGCCAACTAGACAACAAGATTAATGATCTTGCATGATATTCAGTTCTGACTCTACTAGGAAGATTTCTGGCTACAAACCTGATCCAAATCATCTATCAGAAATCAACTCTAGCAGACTGCTACAATCAGCATGCTAGGGTAAAAATCTGAGACTATATCAAGTATTAATAACAACCACCCTAAGTGCTTAACAGGAGATCAGCTCTAGTCTTTGCAAACCAAAGCAATGCTCCAGAAAATCTGTTAAAGCAATGAATCCCATGAAAGGATAGCAGCGGCATCTAGATACTTTGAAATATTACTTTCTCCCCCTCTATCTTGCCCAAGTATTGATTACAGTGCTCAACTACATTAAGGAAAAATAAATGCACTGAATGTAAAGACAGAGAATCTCCCTCTGTTGTGGTTTAACCTCCTTTACCCAGATTCAGCAAAGGTACTGTTACACAGGTGACAGCAATCTCCTATAAAAGGTATTTTTTTTATTTAATGAGTAGGCAGAGACCCAGTAGGACAGACAGTACTGACATCATAGGGTTACTAGAAGATATCACAACAAAACAATTTTTAAAGAAGGCAAACGGAAATTTTATCTAAGGGATAAGAAAGCAGAATGGAATAAATCATGTCAGTACTTAGAGTAGATTAGGAGAGGCAAGTGATGAGAATAAGGCTAAACCATGTAAAGACACACGTTCATGTACTGAATTTATCACATGGAACAGTTACATTCCCAACCCCAGTTAACTCATAAAATGGGTCTTGAGAATGCTGAGTCTGTCAAAGACAGACCATCACATGTATTTATTTTTCCTGAATATAGCTGATTGCTCTAATGAATGCATGGGAAACACAGAGGTGGAGGGAGTAATTTTTAAGGTACACAGATGCTATTAACATCTTCTGCCACATTCCAAGGCTTTATAAATGTAGCTATCAGTGAAGCTCCTTACCTACAGTGACATTTTAACATATTATATACTGTTAGAAATTCTATTATAATTTATACATGTGAAGACAGTTATTGAAGACAACCAATATTCTCAAAGCTGATCACTGACACTTGGTATAATTTTCTACCTCTCACTTTACAATCCTTACCACCACAAACATACACTTCCAACAGAAATATCCCCTTCTAGTCCATTGTTTACACACTGAAAGCACAAGAAAAAGTGTAACTCTAGGGGTTTTAAATGTGATGTAGATTAACTTCCCTTACTTACTCCAATTTTAACATCTTAACACAATATCCAATTCTACATTGAGACAAGAAAAAACTACAAACATGTGACCACACATGCACAGAACTGTACAACGGAAAAGATATAATTTATAGTGTATGCAATAGGAAAAATGGAAAAAGCACAGGTCTTCATCTTTCATTTTCTTTAACAGAGAATCCATTTAATAAGAAAACTTTTTCTGGAAAGAAATAATTAAGAGTTGACAGCTTTTCTTAAAATTTATTATTCAAATTTATTCCCTGCTGATTACATACTCATTTTCTGTTTAAAGTACATACCACAGTCTGAAGGCATTGGTGCTGCAGCAACAGAAAAAGTAACAGATGTTTCAGAGTTTGGGAATAAGAACCGTTCTCTTTCAATGAGGGAAACTCCTTCGAAGGAAGGTTCTGGGAGATCCTCTATGGTCATCTTCTAGAAAGCCACTTTAGGAGGAAAAAAAATTAATAAATAACCTCATTAGAAATACTTCGGATTGTTTCTGTCATAGTAAGGTACAATGTGCAATAAGACTAGAATCTTACATCTGCAAACATAACCTATTACTGCCATTCTTACAAACTAATAAATTAACAAAGCTAGTAGAGTATGGTGTCAAGGTTAGCCAACTTCTAGTTTTGACTTCCACCACTAAACTTGCACGTTATTAATGGAAAACCTCCCATTTCTCCCCAGTTTCCCACCTGAGCAGTGAAGAAAATATTAATGCTATAATTAGCAAACACACAATGAGGATAAATGGATTAGTGCGTTTCACAGTTTCATGAAAAAGTGAAGCATCAAGTACCTGCCCTCACACTCTGCATGCATATTCCCCCCCTTCACCCTGAGCAAGACCATGCTACCAGCTACTGCTGCCTCCTCTTTTTAAATGCTCAGCTCTTTCATCTTCCCACACACAGCTGCAGACAATTCATCACCGAGTGATTCACTCCTGGACTCACGATTCCATATCAGCTCCTTTCCCAGCTCTTCTCCTCGATGGTTTAAAATAGCACACTTACCACAGAGTTGTGACCTTCACCCTCGTGTTGTTTCCAGCCAAATTCCCAGGCCTTACAGCAATCTAGGAGAGAAAATAAAGATGAAATGGTTGTACAGCTATAGTTATAAAACCTAACAACCAGCCCAAGTTACATCCTAGTTCACAGGCTAAGATCAGAGGAAAGCTGGCTACCACTTGTAAGACATTTTATCAGGAAAACTCATTACCAAATAACAAAAAGATCATTATTCTTAATAGAAACAGACATGACTGCACCATCAAAGGCAACACCTCACAGTTGAAAAATTGAAATTGTGCATCTTGAATTATCAGTATTAAACACTGGGAGTAAAAGCAACACTTCTACTAAACAACCTACATTTTTATTCTGGAGATTGCTTACAGTGCTCTTTTCTCAGGAATTTGTTTAGTCCATCTGCTTGACAGAAAAGTCATGGAGCTTCAAGGACTGTTTGGTTTTATTACATTTAATCTATACCCAAGTAAATATGAAAAACTAAAGGAAGACTTATCTTGGGTTTTGTATATAACACACAGCAAGCTATATGAGTAGATTTACTCCAATATTTCCCCAAATAAATCCGTCCCACTAGCTGGGACCTCACAATCAACATCCTAATATAAAAGGCATTTCAGCAGTGCATTACAGATGCTAATCTCGATGTAAATAAATTACTTTCCTTTTCTTGCACATCATACACCGTTCACCTTGTCTTCAAATTGGAAATAAAGGTCCACATGAAAAATGCTCGTTTTTCTCCAACTAGTTTATTTCCTTAGTCTTATACAGCTGTACAAATTCATGCTCTGGCATGAACATCAAGGAGGAGGACACTGGAAGGACAGGATTATTTTTTCCCACAGCATTATCAAATTGCATTGGCTTACGTGTTCTTTTATTCAACAAGGCCAAAAATATCTCTAATTATTTCAATTAATATGTTCTTACAGTCAGGAAAAGTTAAGAGTTTACATTTCAATGGCTTAATACCCGTCATAAACGTGACGGCAACAGCTTTCTTGTGTGAGGGACTAGAAAGTCTCTTAAGCTGCAAATGCCTAATTAAATTTCTTTTGAACGGTAACAGTGAAATAAATCTGCTACCATCTGATATTTCTTCAGAAGCTTTGGCAAAACAAAACAAAGCTTTGTAAGACACATGAATCCACAAGTTTCTCACAGGCAGCACCTGAGACGCTCTCACAAAATGCACAAAGGAACAAGATGCATGAGTACAGAAGACATATTAACTGAGCTTCTTAAGCTGGGAAAAGACACAAAAGAAATTAAAAGCTTTTTGCACAGCCCTACACTGAGGGAACAAAAGGAACACAGTGAAAAGTAGCCAGACCTGACTGAGCAGATGGTAACAGGAAGAGGTGAGATTTTTGTAAAGTAGGACAACATAAGTTGTTGGGACTTGAAATCAACGGAGACATTTCAAAATTAATACAAGAAAGACTGTTTACTGCACATAGGAAAGCAGACCAAACAGAACACAACCTGTGCAAGTGGCCAGGGCAACTTTTATTCTGAGGGGCCAGAGGCAAAAACACCATTTGTATTCTGCCAAAGCAGAGCAGGCAGGGAAACAACCCGTGCTGCCAGGTGAGCGGCACAAAAATCCAAAAGCTACAATGCAGATGCTGGCCCAACTCCATAAAGAATGAATTCCCATGTCCACAGGAGTGCCAACACCCCCAGCCGAAGCGTGCACATCCTCACACTGCGGGGTTTTCATGTGGCTCTAGAAATGTGCCACATGTCACGACACAGCACCGAACCACACAATGCCAAGACAGCACATTCTGCACCCACGAGCACCTCCAGAGGCTGCCAGCTCAGGTGAAAGAACTTCACAGCTAACTACCACCACACACACAGCTGGAAAGGCAAGGGGGAAAGGAAATGGCTAAAAATTACTTCAAAGAAAGTGAAAAGGCAAACACACGCCATCCTCACAATGACTTCTGTTGTAAGCAAAAACAAAACTGCCTGAGGTATTAACAATACCCAAGACACACTTTCCGCCAAGATTCGGCTGGAAAGTCCTGGAGAAATGGAATGGGAGGCTTCCAAAGAGCAGTGACTTTCCTGTAACAGTAAGAAGAGTTTAGAGCAGAAACTATTAGAGAAGTTACATGAAAGAAAAGACAGAATCATTCTGTTCACAGCGCTGCCAACCAACCACTGAGCCTAGTTTAGCACAGCAGAGAGTATCATACTTACTATTTGCCAGCCATACGTTCTTTCAATTGAATTATATCTGAAAATGAAGAAACAGCAATATCAGGGAAAAAAAACTTCAAACAGTCCTTTTTTTGACAAAACTGAAGAGCAACTACAGGTTTCCTGACACCCACACATTACACAGAAATGCACGGTAGCTCTGCATATACATATAAAAAAACTTCCATAATAGAGGATCCAACTTTTTCATGTACTCTAGTTTCTAATCTATGTTAAAGCACAAAGCTCTCCTGCAAGTGCTGTAAGAACTTGCAAATGTTAAAGCACTTCAAGCGCCAACATACAGTTGTGCTGGGCTTTGATAGCTGAACCTGTCACAAATGTGATGCTATTTCTGACAACAACTATGCATAATGGACTCCTTATCATGTATTTAGATGTGCTCCAGAAAAATTAAGTTCAGAGAACAAGTTTCTTGCTCATACACCATCTGCCCATTTCAGAACATTTACAGCACAGGTGGTAGAAATGTTATACACATGTAGGTACACTCTAGTCTTGGGTGGTGTGTAGGGCCCTCTTACAACACGGCAGTGTTTTCACAGAATCACAGATTCATTGAATAGTCAGGGTTGGAAGGGACCTCTGGAAACCATCCAGTCCAACCCCTCTGCCAGGGTAGGGTCACCTGGAGCAGGTGACACAGGAGCGTGTCCAGGTGGGGTTTGAATGTCTCCAGGGAGGGAGACTCCACAACCTCCCTGGGCAGCTGTGCCAGTGCTCTGCCACCTTCCATGTAAAGACATTCTTCCTCATGCTGCGGTGGCACTTCTTGTGTTTTAGTTTACGGCCACTGCTCCTTGTCCTAACACTGGGCACCACTGAGAAGAGTCTGGCACCATCCCCTTGGCACCTGCCTTCGAGATATTTATATGCATTAATGAGATCCCGTCTGTCTTCTCTTCCCCGGACTACACAGGCCCAGCTCCCGCGATGCTCCAGACCCCCACCTTTGTGGCCTCCCCTGGACAGGCGTTTTGGCAAGCTGCAAGTTTCAGGGAGCTCAGGTCCCGCACTGCCCAGGCTCTTTCTGCTCGCTCAGAGCTCCCCGCGTCTCCTGCCCAGCACACGGGCAAGCTCCGCTCTCACGGGGCACTACCAGAGCGAACCCTCCCGGAACCGGGGGGCTCCCGGCCGCCGCCGGGGCACGCGGTGACACCGCCCCGGGTCGCACCCGTCCCCATCCCGTGTGCCGCAACCGGGCGGGGGGGCCAGGCCGGCCGCGGCCCGNGCTGGGCCCGGCGGGAGCGGCCGGGCGGCGCTGGGAGACAGGCGGCGGCACCGCGCTTCCAGCGCCAGGCTGCAGGCCACGCGGCACCGCCGGCACGTTTCAGCGCTCGGCTCAGGCGTCGGGACTCGCCAGCTATCCCATAACCGGGTGGAGGAACGAAAGGAGCCGCTCCCAAGATGCGTTTTCAAAGGGTGCTCATCCCATGCTGTAAAATCTAATGAGGATCTAAATCCGGAGATTGGCAGTGTCCGGGAAACGCCTGCGGTGGTAAACCCAGCCCAGGCTGCCCGAGGGGAATTTGACCTGGATAAAACCTCAGCCAAGTCCTGCTATATTTTTATGCTCTACGTGGGTCACTATTAAGTAAACGTAACTGATGTTTACGGTTAGGTTTTTGGTGTTGCTTTTCCAGTGATAATATTAAAAGGGGTGGGGGCAGGACAAATAATAGGAATGGCAAGTGGAAATTACCTCAAATGAAGTACTGGAAAGGTCAGGAGTTACAATTTCTCTCAGCTCCCAGAGACTTGAAAACGGGAAAAAGGAGAGCATGGAATTGCCAGTTGTGAGAGTAAACGTGATACCAGATGGCTACAAAAAAGCTAGGACAATTCTTCCACTTCTTAGAAATGTTCCACACTTCAGAAAAGGCAAAGAAAAAAATGTGTTCACGGAAAATGCAGGCCTGCTATTTTCACCTCAAGGCTTCTTAATTATAAAGACAAGCATGTAAGCAAGATCAAACGTGAGCTTCATACTGGCATTTAATGTTTGCCTTTTTTGAGGTGCTTGGTGCTCTGGGCAAAGGAAATGTTTTATTGCTGATACTGAATAACAGACTTTTGTGAAGAGCCTGGAATGGAAATTACTAGCAGTTCTGGAGAAGAGTAGAATTTAGGAGAACTTCAGTGAAGGTAAAGCACAAGCACAGGGGGAAACAGTGTTAAGTAGAGTTGAATGCAAAGTACTGAGCTGAGGGACATTACTGATGACATCCTGGGATATCCTCCTTGGAACTAATCTTTGTTTCATATTTTCCTTTAATGTTTTTTTGGAAAAAAAACCCCAAAAACCAAAAAACAAACCAGCAAACTGATGAGATAAAAAAAGCAAGAAGGAAAGAATTGCTGTTAGAAAGGAATGAACCGGTAAGACTGAGGTATGGGATCATCGCACGGAAGTGACTGAGGAACCACATGATGCAAGACAAGCAATATGAAGAAATGGCACAAAAATCAAAACACTTATCTTAGGATGTGTAACTGGAGAGTTGTGGCAGGGAAGTGAAGTGTTCATACCAGCAGGTCTGGCCATCTTCCTGAGGAGATGTGGGTGTGAGCATCCTTTGTCAGTGAGCAGCAGCTAAGCTACTGTGTCTAGAGAGGGTTTGTTAGCACAGCCAAGGAAAAGAACAGTCTATTTTAGGAGGTTACCAGAGCATGGCTTGTTTAATGCAGCAGAATGAAAGCTGACACAGAGGATGTAGTTGCCATCTGCCATAAACCACGGAAAATGGGGTGTGAATTCAAAGGTGGTGTTGAATATGAGGACAAAACTGTGAGTATTTTTATGCTGGAAAATGAAAGCAAGGACCTAACAAAGCCTCTCAGGTTCTAGAACACCCTTCTGGTCAGAGCAGCAATGGCAGATCCCCAAACATTTTAGCTCAGAGTGAGTCCTGTGACTTAGTGCTGCAACTGCAGAGGAGGCTGGATGTTACTGCCTGACAAAAGCCCTGCCTGTCTGGCCCTGCAATGGAAATTTTAAAAGAATACATATTTAAACCACTTTCTGTACCTTAGCACATTATCTTTGTCAGCCACTCCTACAAGCCAGGATGTGAGTGAAAATAAAAAGCCTGTTCAGCCTATCCTGTCTGACTCATTTGGTGCTGCCATGGGCAGCAAAGCTGCAGAACACCTGGAGAACTCAAAACAATGGGCTGCACCAGCTCTGACCACCTCAGGAGGAAGATGGGGAAACAATGCTTGTGAGCAACAAGCCTGTTTGAACTGAAATATTATTTCATTTTGTGTTTCTTCTTCGGGCAGAAATAGAGCATTACTAACCAGTTCCTTCATCTCCACAGATTTATGTATCAGAGGAAAGCAATTATTAAAATGGCTTGGGAAGACACTGCAGCTTCAAGTAGAGCCACTCTAGAGCAAGGCTTATGGCAGCAGGGAGGTTCTGACAGTGAGTGTGCTCACATAGCAGGGTCAGTGCAGCTTTGGGACAGCAGGCGTGCTCAAAAACAATGGATACTCCAGGAGATACCCTCAGAGCTGGCTGTGAAACAAGGAAGCTGTGTACCCACTTGTTTCTCTCCCACAAAAAAGGTTTCCAGACCCACAGCCTCGAGCCTGGCACATCATCCAGAGCCACTCTCTCCTCAATGTCCAGGCAGTGAAAGCAGATCATGGTCTCTGCAGGGAAAATGCCTGCTCCACACACCTTCCCCGCCACTGCTAGGCAGCAGCTGCCACGCTCCAGGCTGCTGGTGGGTCTGAGGTGGTTTCACACAGCTATCAGGGCACACACTCTGTGGTTAGAGACACTCTCTGACAGAAAGCCAGGAGCAATGCTGTGTTTATCCCAGTTTTCAGGGAAAGCCTGAGACACTTTAGACGAGGGAACCCATCGGGAATTGGAAAAGGCGTAAGACTAAATAGCTGCACGCTTTTCTGTAGCATCTTGGGATATTTTTCAGGAATACAAATAACTGGACCTCACCTCTAGATCCAAAATCAATACTACCAGCTTCCATTAGAAAGTGCTGAAGCCACTGCCTGCCAGTTAAATTGCCAGTCCCTCACCTGAAAGGAACTTGCTTGCCTTGAAATTGTTCCACAACCACAAACCTTTCACTCCTGCAGACTGATGTAACTGTTGCCAAGGCAAAGTGGAACCCTCTCCTTTTAATTGTCTAGATTTGCATAACTCTGGAAATCTATACTTAAACCTTCATGTTGTTTCACACGGTTCTTTGTCCCAGCTCTTGTCTTTTGGCAGTCACTGTCTCACCCACTGAAACCAGCAGGGAATGTATTGGCTGGGGCAGATAGCAAGCAGCTAAACACACTCATGGAATGCCTAGCAAAGAGAAACTGTGACTGACTGACCAGAACACACCTTCCAAAAATAACAGACAAATGTAAATATATCTCACAAAACTACTGCTGACACCAGTCATACAGTTTTTCTTGACTCCTTTGGGTCACCTGAGTGTACCAACAGCCCCGTGCAAGCAAACCCCCCAAAATTACTCTCTTTAGTTTTCTACTTATATTTCTTCCTTCATTAATTCCTTTATAAAGTATCTTTGCTGGAGAGGGAAACAAGTTTCCTAGCTGTTTTCAACATCTTTTTTTTTTTCTTGTCCTGCTGCTGTTTAAAAAAAACAGATGTTTTTGCAAAACAGGTTTTTGAAAGCATTGAGGTCACATTTATTGCCTCATGCGGTCAGACTGAAGCACTTTACTTAGAAGTTAGAAATAAAATTTAAAAAAAAAAAAAAAAAGAAAAGGAAAAAAAAGGAGGAAGAAAACAGCCTGTTCTGAGAAGTTTATCACTGGCCCAGAATCAAGATGAATTTTGTCTTTCACTTGCATCATCACCACTAATAAAGGCTCTGTATAGACCCACTGGTTCTATTTAATTCTTTGCAACTACATTTCCTTCAAACCATGATATTCCTATTCTTTACCATTGTCAACAGGTTTCCACGGGGGAAACAAAACGAAGCTTCATGTGTATCTCTGCTAGGGATTAGAGAAAGGAGAGAACCTACTCCCTATCCCAAACTAGTGACAGCTCTGCAGGAGAAGCTGAAATAAAAAGCAACTATTTCTTTTTCACTTAGTGCTATCTAGGCCAACAATATGAACAGCTCCATGGCTATACTCAATTTGCTCACACAAAAGAAGAAAAAGCACATTTCTTTGAGAGTAAAAAAAGCTCTTTAAAATTGTTGTTATCACTCAAGTTCTCCATAGTTCCTTAGTGAGCTCTTATGCACAAGTACAAACCTTAGATTTTTAAGACTTGGTATAATCATTTATGTGCATTACTTATTCGATCCTCTCTTTTGTATGTATGTATGATCATGAGATAAAGTATTTTTCTTATAATTTTTCATGAGGTAAAGCATTGGAGTTTTTCTGAAGTGCCTCAGAAGTGCAAAGCAATATATAACTACTTGGTAATAAGAATATTGATGAGAAAAATGCAGCTACGTAAGTGTTTGGAACCAGGCACACCAGAGATCCTGCTACCTCACAGAAGCTAATACATCTGATGCAACATTCAATAATCATATTCCATATACATGCAGACAGCAATGAAAGTTAGGATAAAACAGATTCCTTGTTAAAACACATATTCCACGAGCCTGGATCTTGATTTAGTAATAAATAAATAATAAAATTTGTATTGGTTTACTATTAATATTTAAACTAATAAATGACTCCGTAATAAATAATCATAAACCAGGATTTTGCATATTTTTAGCCATGCATTTATTTCCTGTACGATGTTAATGCATGGTATGAAAATAACTAGAAAAAAAATCCAAACGAAAGTAACATGACTGATCAAAGACAAAGGGAAGAAAAAGAAGTTCCTAAATACAACCACCAGCTCACAAGGAGTTAATTGTCAAAATTCCCAATGCGAACAATGGGGCTGTTGGAGCTGCTTTTTGAAAAAAAAAAAAAAGACACCAGAGATTTCACAGCACAAATATTAAGCAGCTACATAGAAATGTCTCTCAAGTCACACTGTAAGCAGAAGAGAGGCATTAAGGCTACTTGCTTGTTCTCCTGCATTTTCCTGGACTAACTGTGGAGGGCTACAGCCTCCTCAACATTAGCATCACCAGGATGAAGCAGCTGCCTAAATCTGCTCCACTTCTCCCCTTTGAACACATTAGACACATGCCCGAAAGGGAATACAAAAAGTGTTGAGACTGTTCTGTAGAAAACATTGTGGTGAGACACAGAAGGAGCCAGAGCCTGAGCTAAATGACTGGCAAGAAGCAGAGTCAGGAGGTAAATGCCTGATGCTTCCCAGAAAAGCCTTGAGGGAAATGACTGTGTCATCATGTATATTAAGTGCAATGTATGTGTTCCTGAAAAATTACTTTGGAGAAAGCACACAGAGCTTTAAAAATCTTCCTGGGAATCACTGTAGTGCTTTCTTCCCTGTAAAACAAGGTGATTTTGCTGCCTCTGCTGAAAAGACATAGAGATTTGTACAACAGGGCTACAGAGAATAACAACTTCCCACGCAGATATTCAGCTATTGCAGTCCAGCCCCGAGGAATGAATCATGTAAGCTGTTACTTAAAATCTGAGAATGTTTCACAGGCTTAGCAGCATGTAAAGATTTCTGGGAATTGGACAAGATACCCATGACCATGCAGGTGGAAACTGCTAGAGAGAAGCTGTAGACTTCTAGTCAGTGTTAGGGTTGGCCACTGTTGTCTGTAACCCCTGCAACACTGAGGAAGGGCCACCTTCAGTAGAAAAGCTGTGTCTGGAAATTTAAAAACAAATCCATTTAGGCCAGTCTGAGAAGTGAGGAGGGAGGTTGGGGGTGGTTTGCTATTATGACCCTCATCCACATGCCACCCTGCACAAATAAATACCTGGAAAAGACAAGGATCTTCTGCCTTATCCAATTCCTACTTTGGCTTCTCTAGTTTCCCTTTCAGAGTAGTAGTATAGCACCCTGACCTTAGAAGTNTTTTTAATTTATTAATTTATTTCTTAGAGTTCTAGCTCATAAAGCCTTGCATTTAAGAGAGCTAAGCCCTGGCAGATGAAAAAGAAATAAAGGTAAGCAAATCACTTTTGTGAGTTCAAATTTTATCCCAAGACACTCAGAAGAAGGAAAAAAATTAATTTCATTTTATTTTTATTTTTATTTGAAAATAGTTTGGATCCACTAGATTCAGATGACATCTTAACAAGATATGCAAAACACTTTACTTAATTACTTAATTCAAATACTGTTGTTGTGCAGTTAGGATTTTCAGGTTGGGAAGCTATCCAGAAGGGAAAAAAAATAATTTTCAAGAATGATCGTCTGAGAGGAAGGAAAAAAAACCCGAAATCTTGTTTGGAAGTCTTAGAAGGAAAAAGTAAACAGCTTGTCACTTGCAAGTAGGGGAAAAATTTTGAAGACTCTCAAGGCAAAAGTCTTAACAGGCATTTCTGACCCATTTGATTTCCTGTCTTTTACTCTCCAGCGGGTGCATCCGTGGTCAAGGTCACCTTTCTCTTAGTTCGAGAGTATCTAATGATGTTTACATGCCATGTTCAAATAGTTCCTCTTCAAAAAGGCTTCAAAACACAGCCTCTTCCTTTGGATCTCTGCATTCATTCCGTATGTCATGTTTTTGCAACAAGGGAGAAAAGGAGGGACAGGTACCAAGTCCTTCTGCCCCCCCATACAGCGCAGAAAAAAAAAAATCTGCCTTTATAAATACAACACTGGTGCTGACTGGCTGGAGCCTGCTTACCCTAATGAGCTTAAAATCTTATTTGCAGAGGACATCTGTCAAGGCAGAAGTGAGGTACGCAAGTGCTCTTAATCCATTAGCTCTAAATCCAGCCGAGCTCTCACACTCCTTTTTTTGAATCGAAGAAAACCCAAGTGGGAACGTACAATGGGACAGGGCACAACTTCAAGAGCGGATGCTATGCAATAAGCACATGGGATTTCAAGGCAAACAACAAAGAAAACTGACAACAACACTGGGATCACGATGGAAGACTCCTGAGAAACGAGTCTGCAGCTCAGGATGACACAGTGAGTTTGATTTTTACTTGTTTTTTCCCTAGTTCTTCTGGATTTTTAATCGAAAATAAAGACGAAGAAAGGATGGGCTGCACACCTTCTCACAGTGAGACTGCTGCAAGAAGTGGTCTTAAGGCTTTGAATAAACCCAAAAGTGTTTTGCCGATTGATTCAAGAGATAAGGGAATCCCTCTGCTGGTTAAAGGTTCATCTTGCTACAATATTGATGAATATGGGATCCAGAGGAAGGACTACCTGGAAGAAGAAGAAGATGATAGACTGTCAGAGCAGGACAAAAATGACAGTTTGCAGTTATCTTCCAAGGCTCATTCAGATTCCCATATTTCCAGGGAAGACAAGAAAATTGAGAGGACAGCTACAGATGCTGAAGTCATTATGTCTGAACTGATTGAGTCTCAAAAGCACATCGCTGAGTCCATAGAGATCAGAAAGCAAACCTCCTGCAAATCAGAAGCATCAGCTTTCGTCTGGGATGACAAGAATGAAAGCAACGCAAAGCAAATCCCAAAGAAAGAAAAGAAGAAAAAAACCCATAAGCTGGCAAAGCAAGGCCAACCTAACAAAAGTAAAGAAAAGCCCATTCTGGCCCGTTGTGAGACAGAGAAGAAGGTAGACTTCCCAGAAGTGCTTGTCAAGGCTCACCAGAGTGCGTACGCCTACTTAAATCCCAACCTCTCCAAGTATGAAACTATTCTGCACATGGCCAACCAGGCCACCCAAACCCAGCTCTTCCTACAGCAGATGATCAGCTTCCTTGTGCTTCGCTTTGATGAAATCAACCAACTCTTGGAAGAAATTGCCAATGATGGGGAAAATCTTCTCAAAGATGTAGGTGGGAATCTGGCATGGCCAGCAGAAAAAGACGATTTGAAGGAGCACCCTGATCTTCTGCAACAACTGCTGCAGTACACGGTCAACAAAATGCAGCTGGTGAGTGGGATGCTGGCCTCCCTCACCTCCAATGCCCTGCAGGAGACATGCAGCTACCTGCAGTCTGCTGCAAGCAACTTGGAAGGCAAACTGAAAGCAAAGCAAAGCTTTGATGAGCACCTGCTACGGACGGTAAAGCTGCTTGAAGCCTCAACTGTGGGACTCTCTCAGTCCCACGGTGATGACAGGACTCTGTGCTCTGAGGACAGTGGCATTGGTGTGGACAATGAATCCCTCAGAGAGTTCAGTGCTGTCAGCCAGCATGGAGGACAACCAAGTGATTCCTGTGCACACGGACATCCATCCCAAAAGCATGCCAGAACAGCGGAGCGTGTGAATGGTGGGACGGCATCAGTGGGCACAGCTGCATCCCATGGCTGTGCACTTGAAAGGCATTTTAAAGACGTATTTCATTCATCCCTGCAAAGCAGGGAAGCGACTTCTTGTCAGGGTGGAGTACCAGAAGGCACTTCTGCCATGCCCCAATATGCAGGCTTGAGCAAAAGCCGTTCCTTGCAGTCCGATTCTACTCAGGAAGGTGAACATTTCAAAATCTGTGAATCAGCAGATTTCCCTTCTGATGAGGATGAGGAGGATGACGATGATGAAGAAGAGAGCACACTGGGGGAGGAAGATGACAACACAAGTTTATCAGAAATGGGGAAGGATGCTCTGCCGAGGTCCCTGTCTTCACCTGCACTCACTGATCACGTGCAAAGGCAGTCCATCAAGAGGACAGAGAATGTGGAAACAGAAGAAATCATTTTGAAGATGAAAGATGCCATCAGTGAAAAAATCAAGTTCGTCCCGGCTAAATCCAGGCGTAAAGAATGGGTGGAGGATGAGAGCGGAAGAGCAGTCCTAGCAAAAAGGCCCAGCACGGCAACAGGCAGACAGAGAACGTTTGGGAAACAACGACGGTCCAGGTCAGAGGAGTCCCTCAGAAGCCAGGCAGAGGACCCGACTCTCCTAGAGCTCCAGAGGACTCAAAAGGAGCTCAGCAAAAGGCTGGAAATGTTGTATGGAAAGGATATAGCTAACAACCTGGAGCTTTGGAAATCAAGAACAGCACCTTATTTGCAGGATGAGCAAATTACATCTAGGTCCTCCCGCAAACTGAAGGCAGGCCTCTCAAAAAATTTCAGCATCCTGCCTAACCAGGATAAAGTCCCTTTGTTCACATCTGATCAAAATCCTGCCCGTCCACTGAATGAAAAGAGAGGCAGGAAGCCTGTAAGAGCTACTGTGCCTACCCAGGAGACATCAGGAGGCAAAGAAAATGAGCCTCCTGGAGCACAAATGCTCAGTGGCAGCAGCTGTACCCCCCGGCAGTCTGTCAAAAAACTTATTGAAACCTTCAGTCCTACTGACGACCTTGCAAAAGCCACACCTCTAAGATCCTTAGGACCAATAAAGTGCATCAGAAAATTTGGACTTCCAGTCATCCCATCCACCATTCCCTTTCAGAGAGGCCTGGCACCTTTAAATCTTAAGCATCGTATTTCACCAGTAGAAGACACAAACAGCAATGATGTTTCTTCTGGCTTTCCAAATGCCTTTCTTCCTGCACCACCTGCAGAATTAAGCAAGAAGGACACAAAGGAAGAGACTGATGAAGACACTGAGAACCTGCCACCACCACCACCCGAAATGTTAATGGACACTTCTTCTGAAAATTTATCAGAGCCTGAAGAAACTGCAAGAATAGAAGGAAACTCTTCAGAAGATGCCAAAAAGACCACCAAACCAGAATTGCATGCTGCTAAGAGATCACAAGTTTCCCCAAAAATGAAAGCCTCCCTTCAGTCCATTGACTTATTGCCAAGTAAAAATATCAGCGGCCCCAGTGCGGCAACTAATAAAGGTCTAAGGAGTAGCAGGACAGGGGATGAGAAACTGCAGAGGTACTCCCTGGAGCTGAACCCTACCAACGTGCACATCCCTAGCCAGGAGGAGATATTAGCAACCCAGAGGAAAGAGGCTGCGGATTTATACAAGCAAACCCATAAAATTATTCCTCTTCGAAATCCCAGTGGGGTTTCAAGCCCACACAGCAACAGCTCAGAGAGCAAGGGGCCCAGTCCACCAGCAACTTCAGTGCCGTGCTCTCCCAATTCGCTCCGGAGCAATGAGAAAGGCTCACCGTTTGCCAGGAGGGTCTCCCCAACAAGAACTCCTCCTTCCTCACCAACTGAGAAGCGGCTTTTCAGCCCCCCAACACATCACAGGCACTCTCTGCAGGCTTTTAGCAACACGCAACCGAGCTCACCCACCATGCAGAGGAAACCCAGTCCCCCCTCTAGCCCCAGGGTGCCCAGCCCACCCTTGCAGAAGAAGTTGCCCTCTCCGCCACCACAGCGAAAACCACTCAGCCCTCCTGTGGGGCACAAGCAAAGCTCACCAGCAGCACAGCGGCTGGCGGGCTCCCATGCTCCATTCCCCACCATCCCCTCCCCACCAGCCTCCCCATCTCGCTCCTACAAAGGGCCAAGAGCTGGGCTGGATGCTGCGGATGAGCACCAGCTCTCCTCCTCCAAGAGGGGCAGCAATGTCCGTTCCATATTTTGCCCGGCCACCTCTTCCTTATTTGAAGCCAGACCTCCACTGGTACCCACCACATGCACACCCGAGGTGACCAGCCAGCCTGAAGCTGCATCACATTCCCAAAAGAGCAGTCTGCTATTCCGGCAGCCCGGAGACCGGACCAGAAAGCCGTCCCTGAGCACCACCAATCCTCAGCCGTTCGTAAGGAGAAGTTTCTCTGACCGCCGACCAGGGGTCCAGCCTCCTCTTCCAGCTCCTCTAACAGCCAGCAGTGAACCTGCACTTAACCAAGCAAGGTAAGAAACTTCATGCCAGAAAAGTGGACCTATAGCACTGTGTTGGCTTTCTAAACTTCTGATGGGCATTCAATGTTGTTAAGAGGTTTCCCAGAAAGGAGCCCTGTTCATGTTTAGAGGAGATGGCTGGGCAAAGATAGCACTGTATGATCATTGTCAGTCCCTTCCAACTGAAATAATCTGTTCTATTTTCTTGCCTCAAATCTCAGTAGACTACCAGTCTGAATGAAGGGAACAATTAACTCTCCATGGCTTGCTCAAGCCTTACCCTTACACATAAGCTGTGACAGGCAGCCCAGGGAAAATTCAGTGTTGGTTTCATAGCACAGAACTCCCCTCATTTTCGTGGGGGCAAAGGGCTTCCACATTCAATTCTTAAAAGCTCTAAAGTAGCCCTCAGGTTATAAACATAAATATTCATGAGAAGATAGGCTTGAGCCAAGAGAAGGGTGTTGTTCTATCATCAGCCTCTAATCCAGTATAAACTGTTCAGCTGAAAGCTGTAGGAGAATGTTTCAAGTCAGCTGGCAAGAACGAGAGACAGATAATGTGTACGAAAGGATCTGTGTGGACATAATTATAGGCTGGAATTATGAGCTTCTTGTGCACACTTTCAGACCTGGGTGCTGATTTCAAGTCTGATGGGTCCACAGCCCAAGCCCAATTTTCAAAGTGGAAAAGCATCCCATGCCTACTGGAGATTCATTGCTCTGAAAAATAAATCAAAGCATCAACACATGCCAATTCCATGTCTGCAAAATTTGGTGGCCTCTTGTTAAAAAAATGGGCTTAGCTTTAAATTTTGTCTATCACCAAAAAAAAAAAAAAAATCATAAAACCAGCCAGGAAATAGAAGTGGGTATTTGGGAATACTCAAAAATGTGTAACAGCCTGGAAGTACAGTGTTGTTATTCAAGTTTCTTAACATCTTAGGACGTGTAAGTCAGTTAAGCTTTAAGCTTCTCCGGTAACCTTTCCACACGTGAGCAGTATTTTTGCTCTTGCCCCAGAAGAGCTGCAGTCATGTGACTCATTCCCATGGGGAGGGACAGGGATTACAAAATCAACCCCAACAGGATGAAATTGCACTTGTAGGTGCACAAGCACTCCGTGCACTGCGAGCACAGGGACAGTCATGGGCACTGGAGACAGATGTCCAGGCATTCCCTCCTGAAAGACAGAATAAGGACTGAGTATCCCACGTTGACAGTAGAGGAATGTGCTGAACAAAACATGCAAAAAAACACTGGGAAATGCAAACCATTTTGCATTCCCACTTCTAATATTGCATTGTAGTCTGACATTTGAATGTTTCCTAAAATTCCTGTACAGTGTTGCTGAGTTTTCTGTTGTTTTTATGTACTCTCTGAAGTCAGCTTTGTCTACTCCGGTGCCTGCCAGCAGAAAAAAATGTTTTCAAAAGAGGTTTTATGTAAAGCCTTGCAAGACAAAAGCCCTGGCAGTTTTATGGATGCATTTTAAAATCAGTCTGTTATAAATTGCTAGCTAATTTATACTTCAATGGAGTGTATTATCTTTCTATCATAGTCTGTCAGTGTATAGTGAGTAATATAAAAGAAACTCGCTCTAAGTAAAATCATCCCTTTCATGAAAAAGTCATATATCCTAGTGCTATGATCTACAAGTATTTTGGAAGAACAAAATATATCCTGAGCCAAATTCAGCTTATCATTTACCCCAATGAACATCAACAGTAGTACTAGTCAGTTATGCCAAATTTAAATCAACATAAGCAAAAGGGAAATTTAGGCCATTAATTACCACACACACTGATTTAAGATGCAATACACAACTTTGTGTTTTCTTACATCCAAAATAAGCTGCCTGGAGTAAATTTTACAGACCTTGCATTGAATGGCCTAAAATGAATATCACAGCCAATGTTCTGATGGGCAGAGAAGGACCGTTTGGGGAATGAGCACATGGCAAAAGCTCTGAGAGCTCTTCACACCACTGCAGGTCCTCTCCTCCTGCTGAGGGCTGGGGTGGTTGCCACAGCTGTAAGCACCACATCGCCCTGTGCTGAAGCTGAGCCCTGCTCTTTTAGCAGGTGTCTTAATGGACAAACCACCACACTCTGATCATCTTTCTCCTCCAAGTTCATTAAACAGTCAGGACTTCTTTTGCTTTGCAATTCACCCAACTGACAGAGGAAAATCTCAAAATGACTAAACCTAAACCTCCTCATTCTAGCAATGTTTGCATCTGGCCTCAAATTCACAAGCCATTACCACACAGCTGTCAGTCTCCTTTCCTTCATTCCTTCCCTTGCTTTACCTCTTCTTTCCAGTTATAACAATGCCCTTTTTTGATCAGTGTGGTGTTTTCCTGTGTTATTTTTCTGTTATTAGCAGCTTCATTAGCAGAAGGGAGAGGACACAGAGTCAAACCTGAGATACCATCAATCTTTTATAGGTAAAACATTCTGAAGACCAGTGAGTTATCCAGTTTCTCCCATGCTCACAAGCTCAGGGATGTAAGAGATATATTCCCCCCACTTTTCCCATACCAAATTAAAACATCCATTCACTGAGAAGTAGGTTGCCCAAGATAATCTAGCAAGAGCTTGTACAGGCAAAAAGAGGCAGCTGAGTTGCCTCTCCCACACACCCTCTTTTAGCAGAAACACACACAAAAAAGAGGCAACTTCCATCTTATCTTGCCAGCTGGCATTGATGAGCATTAAATGTCAGTGTTGTGTGCAGATTCCTGTGTCTCCTGCACACTCACTGTTCTCCTAGAAGGCAAAACCCACTCTTTTTCCAAGCATGTCTTCTGCCCATCCCATGTTGTAAGGAATATCAGGACTTAAAACTTTATTGGCCCTAACTAGGGCTGGAGCTGGAGCTTCTGCATTTACTCTTAGGGTACCTGACAAGAACTTCAGTTCTCAAGTCAGTGCAACTGGTTCCTCTTTGAACAGCCTGTGGTTGGATAGACTGAGATAACTTTGCTGGTTTCTAACCTCGGTCATTTGACAGCAATCAGTAATTATTGGCATCTCAGTAAGGCACAAAATGTACAACTGCTCTGCTCATCGAAGTTCTGTTAATCTGTAACACAGTTTCTGTGTATGCACTTTAACAAAATAGTATTTCATTGAGACTGCTCCTCTCCCTAGAGGTAGAGCAGAGAGAGAAGATTAAATGCTATTGTCTTTAAAATACTGTTCAATGAGGACTTGAGAATGGATTGGGTTGACTCAATCAGGCTCAAAGCAAGTAGCCCAAATGAGCCCCTCTCCAGCTGGGGGATATTTGAATCTGGATTAGTTTCATGACTGGACATGTATCACAAATCTCTTCATTTAGCAGATCAAATCATTGAAGTCCTAGCAGTTAAAAGTAGGAATGTAAGAGCTTATCTGTAGTTGAAAGATCATTCAGTTTAGCAGTTATTATACTTAAAATACAGTAACGATTCCCAGATAGCTCTGAAATATTTCCCCATGTTGAGCTTTAACCACATGAATCAGCTGCAGCAACACAGGGCACACTTCACACACTTCAGCAGGAAGGCACAGGGCGTGAGATACTCATGACAAGATCCACTGCTACGATCAGTCTTGATACATGAAGTCCCCGTACCCGTAGGGAGTGCCAGAGCAACCTCAGGAACATCATTTACACTTTCTGTGTCTCAGTGCTCCTGTCACCAGAGTGAGAGTAGCAGATTTGTAATACCAGAATTCCCCTCCCACAGTCATGCTGGCGTGCTCAGAAATCACTGTAACCAGGCTAAGGAGATGCACGTCAGAGGTAAGACCTTTCCTTTCCTTCAGCAGTCTGAAACAAGAGTTTTCACCCAAATCTGCCCCTATCTGCAAGGGAACCCAGTCTCACACTGATCCCCTGTTAAACATACAAAATGTTTTCTTCCCAGGAGAGGTTTGGGAGGGGTACAGTGCATTTGGCATGACAAGAGTACAATCTGGAAGGTGCACATAAAGGGCGTGTATTCAGGAGGAGATGGGGAACGACAGGGTCTCGTGCAGCATTTGCACTTTGTGGGTTAACATGGTCTAATCAGTGCTGTTTTAAAAAGTCACAGTTCATTAGCCTCTTAACTTAAGCATCTTTCCTTCTGCAGCTTGGAGAAGAGCCCTAGAAAAGCAGGTGACTCTTGGAACAGCTCTGGCACTCCTGACACCAAAGAGTCCAACAGATCAGCTTCCCACGCCGAGCTCTACGTCGTGGGCCAGGGGCTGCAGAGGGACTGACAGCAGAAGCACCCCCAGAGGCAGAGGCACGAGCAAGGCCAGAGGCCCCAGAGGGAGGAAACAGCCTTACCCAAGCCTCCAAAACGTGGCTTCATCTTGTCTTGCAAGGAAACTGTACAATGGCATTGCTTCAAAAACCCCAAACTGGGCTCTACAGTCAAATGAAATACCAGCCAGCTGCTTCTCCTTTCATTCCATGGTTTCACTCAGAGATCTACATGGACCAAAAGAAACACATTGTAGCTGGGTGAGTCTGAGGCAAATTTGATTGATGAAGACAGGATTTATAGCCAAGTCCTTTTTTCCCCAGTTTAGATAAAAGAGTTAAAAAACCAACACACATTATCAGTATTCAGCATGTTATTTATTCAGTAGGCATCACAGTCTGTGTAAAAAGGGCTGTTGTGATTTTTTCAGGAGGGAGGTGAAACCCCAAACCAATTGAGTGTTACTGCAATTAAACATCCATGGCTTCAGCAAAGCCACATCTTCACCCTAGGTGTTTATCAACGTGCAGGGAGAGAATAATGTCATATACGAGTTTAAAAAAAGCAACCCCTTTTGAAGGAAAAAAATTAGGGATCTTACTCCCTCAAAAAAGGCTTTGATCTTCTAAATCACCTTTGATTACCAGATAATCTTATCACCTCTAGTTTCCAGGGTACAAGGCTTAATCCTGATTAGAGCAGTTTTGCAATAGCCCTATCAAACAACACTATAAATCACAAGGCATCTAAGGACACATTAAAATACAGTAACGATTCCCAGATAGCTCTGAAATATTTCCCCACGTTGAGATTTGGGGGTTTTGTTTGAGTTTGGTTTTCTTTTTTTTATTTTTTTTTTTTTTTTTTTTTTTTTTTTTTTTTTTTTTTTTTTTTTTGGTAGAAGAAAAAAATGCCACCATAGACAATCCTGTTCTCCCTGAAAAAGTTTTATATTTTTTTTTATTTACGCCATTTGAGGGTATTTATTGTAATTTCACTGGAGATTTTAGACAGATTCTTGTTAATAAAAACACAAGTTATTTACCGTCAATTAATCCTAAGCTTTTACAGCATTCGCTGGAATACATTCTCAAAAATTACTGGATCCTTGTCACCTAACTAATATATCATCATGGTTAAGATGCAACTTTTAATTAATGTAGTTTTAGTTTCATTTGACATGTTTTCATCTACAACTTTAGTACAGAATAAGATCCCTTAGGAAAAAAAAAAAGCCATTTGTATCATACTTCGTTAGGAATAGTTCAAATTTTTCCTACAGTTTTCATCAAGGTGGTGTCTGGGAACTTCACCTTCATACAGAATTTTTACCCTTCCTGCCCACCTTCACAACGGGGGAACGGAGCTTCATCTCCTCCAGTACAAAGGTTACCCTCTGGATCCTGAACTCCTGAGTTTTAGTCCCGTGCCTTAACCACAACCATCTTTCACCACGTACAGTGCCATTCTGCACCACAGACACGTGGAAACCTTAATTGTTATGTTTAAAGTGGGGGTTTGAATATAGAGAAGCAACTGGCAGTCAATATAGATACTTTGGATGGGCAGGGGTTTGTGAGCTTAAGGAGGCCAAAGCAGCCATACCCATACAGATGTCAGCCAATCCACTGTGTAATCATACAGGCAGATGCACCATCCCCTGTCGAGTTGGAAAATCACCAGGGAGATACTGCAAAGCTCGCCAGCAGTGTAAACTCCACAAGTGAGTCTTTCCCCTGATCAGAAGCACAGTTCTCTCCCTCCTGCCTAAGAATACAAATGCACTTTTGCATGCATCTTGGGTTGGTTTGTTCTGCTGGCAGTAACCCCCCAGAACAGAAGCAAACCAGAAACATGGCAGCAGGAAACTGGCACTTTGCATGCCTAAATGCAGCTTTGCAGAGGAAAACACAGCAGAGTGGGAGGACAGCTTCTCCTCAGCTACTACAATCAGTTCATCCCTTTATGGCTTCATGCTGAAATTCCCCAGCACCCATGATGGGGGAGAAAATATTTATTTACATCCCTTAAGCAGCAGATTCTGCTACAGCAGCACACAGGGCAACACTTCACTTCAGCAGTCAAGCTGGAAACCTCCTCCCACGTGTGCTCTCTGGACATGGAGTCAGCCGAAGCATCTTTCCCCAAAACCAGGTTCCCCTGAAGATGTGTGCATGACATGGCATCCTAGCACTTCATCTCTCCCTGCTCTGACTGAGGCTGTGGTCATCAGGAGGCTCCTTGCAAACACAATCCCACCTAAAGACTGTAGCTGCTGAAGGATTCTGGTGCTGCCCAAAGGATGCTGCAGCAAACTGCCCATTGTACACAGGACACAGCTTCTGGTGGAGTGTTCTGCAAGTTTGTAACATGAACTCATGATGACATGTAGTTAAGAGATTCTCTTTAGTCCAGTTAATGTACAGGACTCTTGCAAAAAATGTGTTTACCTTCAATTTGTATTGCAAGCATGAAATTGAGAGTAACTCTAGTATGCAGGAAATGATAGTTTGCCTCACCACTTTTTAAAAAAAAATTAATTTTTTATCAGGCTTTTTTGTCAACAGTTCAATTTTTCACAAATACAACATTTCTGGAATGCAGTTGTTTTATAAGACCAGGCTCAATTTTAACATTTATTTTTTACTGATGTAAATAAAACAGAGGTTTTATATACAACGTATGAGTTTGATCTCCTATATTCTGTACACAAGCAGTTTCAGCCTTAGCCCAATGTTATACTATTGATGCCTTCCTCGGTGCACTAACTAGTGCCCTGAACTATAAAAAGCCCATTCGCTTCCTCTTCCCCCACCCCAGCACAAGCTTGTCTTGTTTTGTGTTTTGCTGGTACATCAATTAACCTAGACTGCACTTCCATTCAGCAAATACATCTTTTTTTAGGCTACAAGATCCAGCCTGGGCACTGACAGACCAGAGCATAGGACAGCTGTGCTTCCAGCCCTCCCCTGCCCTGATTTAAGCCTGAGATACCTGGCAGTCTTGTATTCAGTTCAGTAGAGTTTCTGTGTAAAATCACAGCTAACTCGGGGGCACTGGCTTGGTCCTAAGGGTTAAAATCAGAGTGCACTCGCTGCAGTGGAGTCAGATTGCAGAGGGACTGAGCACAGAGTGAAGCCAGGATCAGGTTTCCAGCCAGGGCTTCATAGCTGTGCAAAGAGCAGCCAATAGCTCTGTGCTGCACTTTATCTGTAGACCTTTAACAAGTTGGCAGCTGCCCTTGTTTCCAGTGACACTGCTCAAATCTCAAACCTTTAAGAGGCTTGTCATTTCATTCCCTTGGCATCTGAAGATAACTAGAACACTAGGGCACTACACGCACTACAGTTCCCTTTTTTTTTGACTTCAAGAACTACCTCAGATAGCCTGGAGTGGACTGAGGGGAGACCTCATTGCGTTTACAAGTTCCTCGTGAGGGGAAGCAGAGGGGCAGGCACTGATCTCTTCTCTGTGGTGACCAGGGACAGGACCCGAGGAAACGGCCTTAAGTTGTGTCAGGGGAGGTTTAGGTTGGATATCAGGAAAAGGTTCTTCACCCAGAGGGTGGCTGGGCACTGGAACAGGCTCCCCAGGGCAGTGGTCACAGCACCAAGCCTGACAGAGTTCAAGAAGTCTTTGGACAACACTCTCAGACACATGGTTGTGACCCTTGGGGTGTTCTGTGCAAGGCCAGGAGCTGGGCTCGATGATCCTTGTGAGTCCCTGTCATTTCAAAATATTCTGTGATTCTGTGATTAACAATATGGCCGAGAATGCTATGCAAGTTATCAATAAATTCAGCATATTGCAGTGTTAATACTGCCACACCTCTTAACATTCAAAGCATTTCATAACCATTTATGAAGTTTTACCATTAAGAGAAATATTTTCAGAAGATACCACCTTTTCTATAGGAAAAGATTTCTACAGAAAATAGAGTATCTCTGTTTCTATAACACAGAGATAAAGTAACACGTTCTTACTGTCATGTCTCATCAGTAAAGAACTGCCAGTATCTTTTGAAGAGAAAACCTGCTAGATTAGCAAATCATTAATTCTTCCGCATCAAATGTACTCAAGTGCTATCATGACTACAGCACGTGGAGATGCATTTTGCAGGTATGAACTTCAAACTGCGATTTTGATTTTCCTGGGCAAGATCCTATGGGCAAGATCCATAGCGCCCGCAGTATGGATTGGGGGCTCACTTCCACATTGCCCTCAGTTGTAAAGGTGAAGGTTAATACAAACTCACAACTGCATACTGGACCATCTGAAGACTGGGGGGAAAGATCTCAAGTTTGCATTTCTTGCCCACAGCCCTTTCTGGAAGAATAATGAAAATGCTAATGTCAAATGAAAACATGTGCAGATAGAGACAGCAGATGCTCAGCAGGGCAAGGTGATCAAGGCCCAGGACCACACTGTCCTTCTGATTCCATTTCCATTCATCTCACCTATACCCGCCCTGGACCTATCCTGTTCCACCACTTTCAGCACAAAATTACCTACAGCCCTCATAGCCCCTAATTGTTCTCCTCTCAGT
The DNA here is from genome assembly GCA_013398055.1 of Ifrita kowaldi. Lineage (NCBI taxonomy): Eukaryota > Metazoa > Chordata > Aves > Passeriformes > Cinclosomatidae > Ifrita > Ifrita kowaldi. Next base: position 488,348 of record VZRS01001587.1, read on the forward strand.
GACATTCTGATTTTCAAAACCTGGCCTCTTACATCTCTTCCTTTATTCTTTTCTCTTTCTTTACTAACATACAATTCCGTTATTGCATTAAGTAATAGTGTGAGAATTTCTGAAGTTAGACTGTATAGAACACACTTTTTATCAAGGTTATTTCAAAGGAAAAAGGGGTGATAAGCCTACCTCACTCCATATCTATCCCTCCTGCTTTAGTAAAGTTTTCCTCGAGGCACAGATTAATTGATTGTATAGCAATTGAAGAGAAACTGAAAGCTTTCAATGCAACAGGCTGCCCTTCATTTATTAATACTACTGAACCATTGGCTCCTTAGGATATGAGTGAACCAAGTCAAAGTCAGAGGATGCTAACGAAGAGCATCCTTCCGCAGAGCAGTAGCTATAAAGCTGTGAACAAAACCCTCCAGGCATTCCAGCAGACATGCAGATACGTGGCAAGGCAGAGATGACTCTGCAGTTAAAATCTAAACCAACAAATTTTCCAGCTGCTTGGCTTTTAAGTGTGACCCTGTCAATCTTACGGGGCAATTTCATTGCAGCCTTACCCCCTCTTATAATTAGCAGAAGTTTAATATCTCTCACATCCAAAATGGAAATTAAACCTGCCAGTACAATACAATGGCCTTAATTTTGGAATGTTTTACTCCTCTTTGAAGCTTTCTGTCTCTTTGTTAGTAAATATAGTTAATGTGCACAACCAGGGCACAAGGCAATTCATTTTTTGGGTCTTTTTGAATAGCCAAGGTTTCATCAATAACCAGATATCCATGCAGATCCTTTCATCTTTGTATTTCAGGGAAAACACATGCATGTACATGCACAGGTTAACTATTATAAGGGACCTGGATTACAAGTAGGTTCTCATAGCACGGTTTCTCATGTGGGTAAGCCAGGAAACAGGGAGCATCAGGGTGCACCCTGCTACCACAGTGCTCTGCAGTTGAGCATCTAGTTAGAAAGGACTCCTGGTAAGTAGTTACCTAATTATGAGTCTTAGACAAATTTTGTATTAGTCCAAAAAACGTATCAACAGCTTGAAACAGGGTGCAAAAAAAATACAAACCCAAGACCCTCTAAGGTGCAAAACAAAGAAATAACCTAGAATACACCACTGACAATTTTTTAAAACCCACAAGCAATACTATGCTCTTCATGTTGAAAAACTCAGCACTTCAGAACTATTTACCCTGCCAAGAGCCAAGCGAAGAAGAAAGCATGTACTGCACCTCTGAGCTCTGCTAGCCCAGGCAAGTATATGATGTCCCATTTTCAGCTCCCCAGAGTTCCCTTGACAGCCAAATAACCTGTGGAAATTAAGCTTTTCCACAGAATAACAGCCACTGCAAACACCACAGCAAAGGACTGCAGTGGGCATTTAGATGCTTGGTGTATTCCCAGTTTCCCTGGACTCATCAGTGGCTCTGCAACCTGTCTTCTCCCAACACACAATGAAGATTGTTGTGACCTTGTCACAGGCTGTTTACAAACCAGTAAAAATAGAAGAGTGCTCATCACATAAACTTAGTAACTCTTAAAGCCTCTTAAATAAATTCTTAATAATTTTAAGAGTCCTTTGATAGGTTTAACTTAGACCTCTTCCAGCAAAAAGGAGACTAGGATTTGTGTGAGTTTCTCTATTCTTTGGATGGTAATTCCCAGGAGACTGATGTTCTCCAGAAGTACAAAGCAACAGCTCTGGGGGTCACTACTTCCCAGTCACTTATTTGGGGATGAGAAGCCAATCCTGCAAAAAAGTAAGCAGAAAGCTAGCACGAGGGCCCAATGTATCCAATTCTCACCTCAGATCTTCTTTTCCTCCTAAACTTGCACAAAACTGAGCCAAGACCCAAGCTATATCTAACCTTAGTTTTGTAAGCTAAGCACGTACCAGTACTGTGAAGCACCAGCAGGAGGACCATGCATCATGCCTGTTTGTTGGAAGACTAAGATGTGTTTCTGGTGTGCAAGAGCAATAACTTTGAGGACAGACAAAAATGCCCCTATTCAAACAGTGCGTGTGCAAGTAGATGTGAAGTTTCACTGCCTTTTCTAGGATGTTTTAGAAAGATCTGAGGGAATATTGCGGGAGGGAGCAGCCTAATTTTGTCTCCAGAGGAATCCCCAAAGGACACATCCACTCTGCTGGTGATGGCACCCCCGTAAGCTCACGGACTAGTTTTCCCTGACACATGCCAACCTTCCCGGGCTTTACTAGGCCAGGACTAGACCCATAGCTAAGCAAGCACACACAGCCACATGACACAGAGTTTCTCCTTCAGAAAACCTAATTAACACAATCACATGCATTTTCTTCTGTAACATCAGAACCTGGCAACCATGAAGACTTTGCTGTCAAAAGGTTACAATGGGCTCTGGAGTGCTTTTCCCAAAGGCAGAGCAAACTGAAATGTGAAGTTTAAAAGCTTCAAATTACTATGAAAGGACACTGCAAAGTAATTTCTGGAAAGACAGCATTGCCAGTGATCATGCAGCCCACCAAGAGCTGGAGCTGAACCCAGAATTGCTTGTTCCAGCTAGGCAGGAATTCAGTATGCTGGCAAGCACTGGTCCATGGTACCAAATGATCCCATACCCGTGGGCTGAATGGCATCCAGGCTGGAGTATAAATAAATTTGAGAAACCCTTGTCACCTGTTCAATAACCTCCCAGTCCACTTATCCTTCTGCAAACAAGTTGCAAACAGCGCTGTTGGACTGCTGTCCTGGGCAAATACACATACAGATGCCTTTTCCAAAGCAGTGCATCTTTTCCCAGTGAAATACATGTCCTCATCTTAGCTATGAAATTGTGATTGAAGACACCTCTGAGCCACATCTGTCTGAGATTGCAAAGGAGCAAAGTTTTGGGATTTGGGCACATTCTCTTTGTTTCTTTGCTCGGGCCTTTTGTGAGCACAGAATACATCTAGGTAGAAAACTTTAGATTACACAGGATCTTCTGGGTCCCTTGTCCCCCAAACATGTCAATAGGTGGCACCGTTGTAATGACAAATAACAAACAGCAGCACAAATGACGCGAAGAAACCGTGGCAAAAGAGGAACAGGAGAGGCCGGGGAGGAAAGGATATGGTGAGCCACTGGCACATCGAGTGAGCTGCACTCTGATAACCTCTAGGCTAGCAGGTCCTGGTCTCGCATTCTCTGCTTGGTTCGTTTAAATTTATTTTATTTTTAATCATCAAAATAAAACACAATTAAAAATATGTCATAAAAATTTAAAAGATACTATCAAAACTTATTCAAAACTACATCTAAATATCAGAACATATGTACATCTGTAACTACAAAGCCTAACGTATAAATCCAATTCTTCAAACACTCTTCGGACAGGGGGCACCTTCTTCCTGAGCTCAGAGGAAAGAGAGCTCCTCTGGACAGGAAGCAAGGGCTTTGTGGGTAAGGGAACATAGGAAGTGTCCAGGGA
>VZRS01001590.1:0-43530 GCA_013398055.1 Ifrita kowaldi
GCTCTTTCCTTTGCCCTAGGGAATCCATGAGCTGTGTTCTTGAGAGCAAGAGCCACCAGAGAACACTGTCTGCTGACATTTTTTGTCAGAAATTGCTGAAATAACAAAAATAACACATTTTTACATTGTCCTGTAATTTGCTGAATTGCTGAGTAAAACCAAAGTATTTTCTCTAGTGTTGAAGCTGTTGGTGGACTTCCTATGTCACTTTTTGTTACACAATTTATGAGTTACATATTGCTGTTATTATTCCAAGAAATAATTGTAATAGTAAGTTATATATTTTGTTATTTCAATTCATTACTCACATGGAGCCTGGCACCCTCACCGAGCCCATTAGTGCACTAATTACAATCACGTCACTGGTGTGTTATTTAAGTATAATTTGTGGCATCTCCGTGTAATTTGGGGGATTTAATGGAGTCATAATGTTAAGCTGCGGGGTAAACGAAATTTGCAGACTGCTGATATATGAAAATACCTGAAGAACTTAGCTGCCACCCACCTTGTTGCTGGCATGCAAGGGTGCGGCTGACACCACCAGGGAGACAGAGATCACCAGGGGAGCCATGGTTCCTTCCTCAACAGGCACTCAGGGTTGGGGGCGGGTGTTTTTCGTAACCCGCTGTTTCCAGTGACTGTTCCTGAGTGTTAATGTTTCTGGTGTCATGCCCTATAACATAAAAAAGGGGACAAAGGGGTTACTGGGCACAGGCCATCTAAGGACTTCAAAATCCTTTGCAAACGATTCCTAAGTCCTTGGGAATTGTTTCTTTGTTACACATAATGAAAATGATAATATAAGCAACTACACCAAATTTCTCTGAGCACAATGTAATTCAGAGAGACCAGAGCAGGAATCCTTAGTGTTCCAATTCCTTGTCTTTGTTTTTACAAAACTGAGCTTGCTAGTAGCTAGAATTATTTTTCACTCCTATATCACAGCTAAGAGCTAATAACAAAATCCAGAAACAGTAACATATATGGAAGAAAAAGACATGGACATTTGTTATAGTTACCACATTTTTAATTAGAAAGTCATTTTGGATAGTTGAGCGGGGACGCAGAATAAGGTGGAGGGATTTACCTACTGGAAGCAGAAATTAGATTTCCTTGTATTCTTATGACTTTGTGTTCGTCACATAATATACATAATAAATTTGGGAAGGATTATAGAATATAGATTTCTTTCAGCAATGATCAAATGAATTAAACCACTCTAAATCACATATAGCATTGTTGTTTAAAACAGTAAAGGCTAGCAGATGACTTTGAAAATGTACAGATAATAAACTTAGATGTTTTGGCACTAATATTCCAAAGAAGGAGGACGTATTTCAATGGTATATCAAATGGCAATTGCTTACTCTTTTGTAAATGTGAAAATGCTATTACCAGTGAAAAAACCTGGTGAATTCCTCAACTTTAAATGTATAGTGGTACTTTATTATCTCTTTTTCTTGAATCTCTGTTAATCCTCAGAATCTTGAGTAACTCTGTAAAAATAATTAAACATTTCCTAAATGTTAATTTGTAAGTTAGTACACAAAATAGAAGAACTGAAATAAAGCTGTGGTAGGACAAACCAGGGCAGCGCTGTCACAAAATTCCTGGAGGAAACACTTCTTCAGAAACACTGATGAAATGGAATTTACTGACCTCAATCCTGTAATGTAGTTCAGTCCAAAATATTCAGTTTATTTGCTCACCAATTCTTGCAAGCATAAAACAACCTCTGGAATTTAAAAGCACAAGTGGCAGTCTATGGCACATTGGGCAATATGAAATTAACCAATAGAAATACAGTGCATAGATACAGACACACATTTACATATATAGAGAGAAAGAGAGGAGAAAGATGTGCTCACTCAGGCTCAAACTGAATATTGTTCAAGGCTTTAAACAAGAGTAAGTATTTATCTGTGGCATACAACCTTGGGAAACATTATATTTTTAATAGATATATTTAAAGATAACTATCTGTGATAGGAATTTTTAAAAGCAGTCACTTATAAAAAGTTTATAAAAGCTGTCAGTCATTAGAAAGCAAGCTGATAAAACTATTTAACTTATGACATTTCATACAGAAATCTGCAACCTGCAAAGGCAATGGAAATTGTTTTGCTGTGTATTTTTTCAACACTATGCTTTAAAAAGACAAAATTCAGAGTCTCTAAATTTATGGAGTATGGATTGCAAATATGAACCAGGAAAAAACTGTAATGAGCTAATGCAGATCACAACTGTTACATCAAAATTAACCAAGCAACACAAATTCAGTACTATCTGTTTCATGGAACATTTTAATTTTTATAAAATTCGCCAGTACTGTTGTCCCATATGTCGATGTGAAATGTAAAATTACACAGGCCCCACTTTATACAGGACATATTGGAGAAGGGAGAGCTCATGTAGTGCTGTAAAACTGAAGTGGAAATGAATTTTGCAACAGCATTCTGGGAAGAGATGTGCAATGAAAAATGGATTAAGCCGGGAAAGGTGGTTACAGTAAATGAGATGCGAAATAATGAAAGCCTTGCTGAGGGTTTTTAGTTACTAGGGTGGGTAAGAAAGGGGGCCATTACCACTGTGTATTGCTAACATTTTTGCTCCACTTTATGTTTCATTGCAAATGCTTGACAGAATCATTACTAAGGTTATCTTTTGGACGGGGCATCTAGGTGAAGCTAGATTGCTTTTTAACATTTCCCAGATAGTTACTAAGTGAATGGAGTACTGACTCTTTTGTTGTATTTTTCACATATATCTTCATCTGAATTAAATACCAAATATATTATTTTGCTGTCTGCATTTTCTCAGCCTTTCTGCGATGCTCTAATAGATGCCCTTTCACAAAAACAGGAAGAATGTTACTTAGTTGCTAAATATTACTCAAATGTTAAGTGCATCTCACAGAATGGGCATAGGCATGAAGCAGAAAGTACACAGCATCTTTAATCTGTTATTATGAATACTGCAAATCAAAGAAGAAATGTTTTACAATGCAATTACCCCTTTGAATAGAAATTCCACAAAATTAGTATTCTTGATTCAAAATTTTGCACTTTGTGTTCTGCATCAATTTTGGGTTCTTTAGTATTCATATTTTCTCTGATTTTAAATATGAATTTTCTTCTGAGTTATACAGGATGAAAAAATAAGCAATTTTGAGTTACAGTCATAGTTTGTATCAAAGAATATGATCTCCTTTGAGCCTAAGAATATACTTCTCCATACTTCTTCTAAGAGATGTTTAGCAGGCTGGTACTATGTTTCAAAGTGAGTTTCTTTACACCAATTGGATCATATCGCTTCTGGTCACTTTTTTTAATCAGGCTTAATTTAAGCATCTCATGTATGATGGCATCTCATGTATGAAACCAGACACACCTACCAAAAGCTAACATAAAAATAATGGAAAAGAGTTTAGGGCTTTCAAGGCAAATGTGTTTTGAGAACAAAAATAATAGTTTACTATACCATCTTTTGCTGGCCACTTACGACTATTTAGACTATGCTGCTACTCTCAAGATATTGATAATCTAAGACATTAATAATACACTAAAATAAATCTTAATTTCTCCTAAAAATGCAGTGGCACTTATCAAAGGATATTATTTAGCAATTTTTAGTACCTGGTTGTGAGCTGCACTCCAGCACTTTCAGTGGTTTGAGAAGTTTACAGTTATTTCAGGGTTTTATTATAGATTCATAGATCCTTAATTCATAAGTCCTTTGCTATAGGAGAGATGGAGATATAGGAGAATTTTCTAAGGGGAAAACTTTCTTTGCATTGATTCACAGTATTTCAGTAGTACACATGTACTTCCAAATGTTTTTTATTGATGAGAATACAAGCTGGAGCTTAGCACTCTGCATGCACTACAGCTTTAACACACAGAAATAATGGTACCTTATGACGTTTGAAATGGTATGGCAACCCAGTTTAATACATCTGCACTAAGTATATACTCTATCCATTCCTTTTTATCCATGTAAATGCTAGCAGTGTTATCTATTTCATCCTTATGGAAAGACAGAAACAAAAATATCTTTGGCAAAACATTCACTTCGTCAGTGGCCAGTCTTTTTCACTGTGGACCTGCATGTGTTCTCCCCAGTGCTTCATTTCTCTGTTTACTAAAATGATGATTCAACATTTAGAACTTCTAGGTTATTCTGAGCTTTGAATTTTCAAGAATGGGATAGAGCTTGCTGCACATTTGTACTACAGTATTTCACATAGTGATTCCACTCTAGTGTGCTTACCAACAGCAGTTTGGCACTGGTACCAAACTGGCCTTTAATGTCACACACTTTTGTGAAGTTCTGGGTTTCTTTACCTATTCGTTTCGGATCATGTTAAAGTTTATCACCATTAAAAAATATTTTTGGTGTAATTTTTAATTATCTTATCATGCACATAAAAGGCTGCATGGTCAATAAAGGTAATGGGTTGGAGTGGAGATTAATGGGCATCCTTAGCTAATTCTGCAATTTAATGTAAACAGCTACTTTCAAAACTATAGAATAAGCATTTATTTATTTATTTATTTATTTTAAATGGGGGACAAAGGGATGTGACTGTAATAAGAAAATTCTTCCTCATGAATTGCAGGGTCTTTTAGCATGTAACCTCCTGAATAACTTTAAACTTTTGAGCTAATAATGTAGTTTTGCTTTCCTTCTATGCAACACTTCAGAGACACAGGCTTTTTTCCCAAGGCAGAAAAAGTACAGAGGGTTTTTCCCCACTTTTGGTATGCTTCCAGTGATGCTTGTATCAGCCATTGAATGAACTAACTTTTGGTAACTTAACATTTTAAAGATTTTAATTAAAACACTCTTGTAAATAATACATCAGGGTCACAATAAAACAACTAATCTGGTTCCTGTGTTCTGTTTCTTTCCACCAAATAAATTTAGTGGTATACCTGCGTCTTTTGCTATCTCCCACCCCCATTTTTTAAAACAAATCTGTCCTAATAAATAATCAGTACAAAACCGAACCAAAGTTGAAATCCTTTCGAGATCTATGATGCTTTAAAGAAACAATACTTTTTGTCTTGAAAGCATGCACTGAGATACCATTACTGAAAAGAGAGAGCAATTACTGCATTTTTAACATTAAATATACTCCTTTTCTAATTGACTTTAAATCTGAGCAGGCACAAGTTTAATAAACACTTAATTTATGTTTCTTCTTCTTCTTCTTCTTCTTCTTCTTCTTCTTCTTCATGCCTAATCTGCATGCTGATATCTGTCATTTTTCATATCCATAATTTGTCCCTTCTGAAATGTAGCCTCTGAAATTAATGAATGGGTGGTTTTCTTTAGTTCTACCAAGATGCTTTTCCTTTAAGGATCTCATTAATAACCTGTTATGTATGCCAAAGGGCAAATTCAGAGGAACAACTTATTTCTTTAGAAAATGTAAGGTTTTTTTACATGAACCTTTGTGCAATAAATCTCCCCCATTTCAAACTATGCTGAGTTTACAGCTGTGTGCGTGAAGAGCTTTCAGAAACTTCCAGAGCTATTTTCTGTGTCCATTTCCACTGCTTGCTCAGTGCCTGCACACCTTTGGAGTATGCAAGTAAGATACAATTGATTTTTCAAGTCAAGAGTTAAATGAATGTGCGTTCCTAAACCCTACAGAAAACTCCCATGAGAGCATCAGCTTCTGGAAAGGAGAGAACAATGTCCACATTATATATATGCCATCAGCTGATACTGCTCACAAAAAGAAGACTGTGGAGATTTGTGGAGATTTTTGAAAGCTGTAGTTCCTGTGGCTTATCTTATAAAATAGAGTTGCCATGCAATACAATAGATACTTTCTGCTTTAGGTTATGTGCCTATTAGATGGGATAGAACACTCTTTCTGTTTCTGCCACTGCCCTAAAAAAATTCCAAGGAATAAAGTTTGAGCAGAGAAAAACAAGAAAAATACGGTATGCTGTTAGAAAAAATAGTTCTACCCAAACTGGGATATCTGGTTACCTAACTTATGGTTTACCGTCATCTCTGCTCCTTCTACTTTCTAAAATTTCTGGGAGTCACTCCTTCCATTGAACCAAAATCTGCCTGATTTTCCTTCAACACTGTATCTTTCCTATTTAATGTTTAAATTGTTTATTTATGTATCCTTCTGTCAGCTTCACTTCATGTCTGCTATTACAGCCTTCAGAATAACTACACCACACTGTATCTTTCCAGCAGTGTCATAGTCTGCAAGATGAATTTCACCAGTAGATCCTGAGATTTAATAATTTTATTTTTTTATACCCATGACTTAGCTTCAAACTATGTGTGATTGTCTTAAATTTCCCTTTTTGTCTAGAACTGTTGTGGGATGCATGCAGTTCTGCATTGTCATATTGCCTTGGAATACAGGTTTGAGTCAGTTCAGATGTAAGAGCACTTTTCCAACACTGTTGCTCACTTAGCAAGAGCTAATAATGGAGGTTTCTGGACGGTGAGAAGCCTGGTACTCTACTGCTTTGAGTGCAGCCATTCACCTGTCCATCATCTTTCCCTCTGGGACTCCTTGTGGTCTGCACTCTTTGGAAGAGGCTGGTCTTCTGTGTATCATACCAGAGTTCTCCTACGTTACAGACCAGAAAGAAACCTGTCCTTAAATCACTGCCTACTGCCAGGGCACATTCAGCACTGCAAATGGAAGATGCTACTTTTGCTTTTGATGGGGTAAGTGACTGCAGCAGCAGAGGCACTGATTCTTGCCTGACGACAGCTGCACGCATCCTGACACAGCTGTATCGAGACTCTCTGTGCCAGGTGTGAGACTTCTTGTCCACTAATGGTCACATTCAGGGAGAATAAGCATCTGTAGAGAGAGAAGGACACCAGGCTACCTCAAGCCAAAAATTCGCAATTGTTGTGCTTCGTGTGAAGAAACTACTTGCACCTGTGCAACAGAATCATGAGAATCAAACTCAGATTGCACTCTGAGCTATTTTATGCAAAATCCCGTATTTGTTCTACAAAACATTGCTGTTGAATTGAAACCAAAACACCGTAATTCCCCACATCTTTTATTCTTCATGTTTTATCCTTTTTTATTTGTTCAGAACTGCTGACATTTGAAGACTACAGTTTTGAATTATTTTTCAGACCCCAGAATTGCAATTCAATTCCTTTCTAATTGGTATTTAATAACTTACTAATTACAAGTTACTAATCACTCAATGAAGAAAATACAAGTGATTAAAAGCAATGCAAAACATAAAATAATCTATTTATGTTCATTATGTTCATTTATGTTCAACTACTATTTATGTTCAACTACAAAAGCACAATCTTAAAACGGAAACGATGAGAGACACACTGAAAACTTATTTGCCAGGATCATTTGGCCAGAAGGGATCATAGCAGAAGTTATGCCACTCTCTAGACAACTCCCACTGATGTCTGCCTGTGTATTTCTTATTGAGGGGTGTGGATTTGAGGAGAGGTTGGGGAGGTGGAAGAAAATAGCCACAGAAGATAAGCATCTGCAGTATAATATAGCAAGAGAAAATACAAGAATATAGCAAGTGGTAGGAGAGACTGAGATGTGCTCACTGGCTCAAACAGCTCTTTTATCACTCCTTAACTTCTGCTCTTCCTCCCACTCTCAAGTTGGTATAGGGAACATATGCAAGCAGAACAGACTGCTAGTGCTGCTTGGCTTCACTTCAAAGCTGCTTGGAATGCTGTCCTCACTCCCAAATAGTATGTGTTTGCTTTGTCACATCTTCCCTCATGACTGCAACTTACTATTCACTGCTCCCACGCACTGGCTTCCACGATAGATGAGCCATCCTTATAAAGGTAGCATTTGTGGCATCCACACCTGTCATGACTCTTTAGGAAGGAGGGGAAAATTGCTAGTGTTCAGCCCCCAGCTAAACAAATAAATAGGTCTTCTTCCAGCAGGAGTAACTTTTGCTACACGATTACATCCAGCTGTTTTGGCCAGTGCCAGTGATTGCTGGGCTCTTACCTTCACTGTCTTCGGGATGGGAAATAGGCAGACAAGTTCACTCAGGGAGAAGAAGGAAGGAAGACACCTTGTTAGTGACAGCTATGATGTGCCTGCACATTCCTAAAATACAGGCAATCCCTGTCATGGGAGAAGGGCTCTACTCCTTACATGAAGACAAGCAACTGGTCCACAGGGGAAAAAATAGAGGGAAGGATGGTTTGCTGATGATTTACTTTTTGCAGTGTCCCAGAACAGATGGAGGACAATAGAACTAAGGGGAAGAAGAAGAGCAGCAGCATCTAATGGCTCCACTGGGGACAGCTTTTACTTTTCATGTAACCTTTGTTTCAAATAACATGACATTGAGCAATGTCATTCTAAGTCAGCAAAAGTGATTCTTTACTGAAGCCAAGACTGGCGTGAGTTTGTTAATACACAGCATGCCCTTACAGCACCTGGACACCAGTGAAATCAGTTACTCTGAGAAGCAAATATAAGAAGTTGGTTCTCTGCTGTGAAGTAAAGTTCAGTTCTGATCCTCCTGAGGGGCATGAGGAGCACCGTCTGGATTCATATGTTCTTACCTCTGTGTGGGTCTGGGATGGTGAACAGGGCAGCAACAGCCACAGAAAGAGTGGCACAGAGCATAGGAATGCAGGGCACGAGATCCCTGGCAGTACTAGGCTGGCTTTTGGCAAAATGACTGCAGTCTGGCTGTGCACCACTTACCTGTTCCCTTCTGCGTATCCGCTGCTGCCCTGAAAATCCTTCTTCTCCTCCCAAAGAGGTGAGCTCTCTACAGAAGAATTCCAAATATCCTGCTACAATTGTGGAACACAGTGAGAAAATCTAAGTGCAGGGCTTCAGAAAGTAGTCAGGGTTCTCATAAGAAGGGCAAGGTACTCACCAGCCTATGAGCATTCACTGTTGCCCTCGTTAGGTGACTCCAGGGGCTTGGTTTGGACACGCACCGCCTCCTGTAAGTCAGCTAAGCTGGTTCTACTCAGAAAAGAGTGCTAGTGTAAATTCTGACAGTAGAACTGGCAAAGCTGCCCCACTCCCAGAAAAAGACTAATGCTACAGCTTCAGACTATTAAAACAAGCTTATATTAGCTCAATACTCTGTATGCTGAAAACAAAGACATTTTGATTCAATCACCTGCACAATGAAACTGGAATTATTATCTTGTGGAATCAGGGCTTCATTGATTATAAGAAAGAGAGGTGAAACGGGAGTTTGCAGGTATAGTTCTGCGTGCTGCTGTGATTTCTGACCTTTCTCCTATTGTTCTCTATATTTTTCTTTTAAATTGATGTAAAAGATTTTGGGAAATAATGCAGCTCATGATCTTCAAGTATTACATTGAAATGCCTGTTTATCACTTCTCTTCCCTCCCCTAAACTTAAAATCTTTCCAACACTTTGCGAGTAAATGTCTTTGCTGTAAAGCCTAGAAAAATGTTCTTGCTATTTCAAATTGTTCCAGGAGCTACTATTGAATAACTCTTCAGGTGAAGTTTTACCTAACAGACTAGGTGTCTTCTGCCTTGATTTTTGCAAGACTTTACAATTGGTATCTGCACATGATCTAATTTGAAGTTGTAACCTGTACTTATACTACCACAGACTTCTACTCCTTGTTTCTACTATGTGAGTTTCTAGCAGTCATCTAGTCTTCCATGCCAGCAATTCTGCCCAGCTTCTGCAGTCTTAGCTATGTGCTCACGTGGCATATGGACATTTGTCATCTCGGCTTTCTTCTAACCATCATGCTGGTATTTGATGCTGGAAAGACTGCTCCACTTTACGAGAGGGAACACTCTTTACAAGAGTTAAAGGTTAAAGAGTTAAAAGGTCTGTGTTACAGCTTGGTTTTATTATTTGAAGGTCCATTCTCTGTAAAACTGTGATCTATTTCATTGGAACAGACTGCTGATCAAGACAGACCACTTGGTTGTCTACTCAGCACTTGAACATTTTAGACTGAAACAACCTGATGGATTTTCTTGTTAGCTGATCTGAGCACTCCTCATCACCATCTGAGGTTGGTGCAAACATTGCAAATCCCATGAGTCATAGAAAATTGCAAGAACCAGGATTTGAAAGAATACTATCAAGTCAGTTCCTTACATAAGACTTCTTAAACACAAGTGTCCAAGTGCAGTACTCACAGAAGCAGCTTGAACTCCTCTGAGGAAACAGTCAATTCCAATTAAGATAATTTTGTTTTCTAAGAAAGACTCTGGTTCAGAGTTATTGAAAAGCATTGAATTAAACCAGTTCCAGAAGGCTGAGGAATTTTCAGTTGAGAAAGGTATTTTTATCTAAATAAATTCACCCAGTCTCTGCTAGAGTTATTTTTCAATAAACTTACTAGCACTTTAAAAATCACATTGATAGATTTATGAGCTATTTCTTGTAACAGAATTAGAAACAGTTAACTGCAAGTAGGTAATTTTAAAGAAAAAAAAATATTAAATTCTACCATTTGGAAATCACAGCGTCAAAGGAGGTTTTTGTGGGGGAGGGGGGCATCCTTGGCTAATCATGTCTCTTTTCTAATTCTCAAACTCTGCAAACTGTTTATAGTTGATTTGAAACCAATTCCCCACACCTTTTGTTCTCAATCTGTTTCTTGTGGAAGATGAGGAAAATGACAATGTCAACCCTCAGCCTCAAATGATGACCAGTTAAATTGCCCATGTGGTTCATGTACAGTACAAACTACTCAATTAGCTGGATAGATAAATTAATTTCCATTTTCTATTAGCTTCCAGTCAGTTGGTATATCCCAAAGTTAACACCTACAGTAGAACGGTAGCACTTACAGTAGAATTTGGTAGCACTTACGTGCTACCAATGTTCTACCTTTTAATCATAGAATCATACGACATTCCCATTTGGAACGGACTCAAAAGGATCATCAAAGTCCAACTTTTGGCCCTAGGCAGGACACTGCAAGAATCACACCATATGCCTGAGAGCATCGTCCAGACACTTCTTGAACTCTTGTCAGGCTGGTGCTGTGACCACTTCTCCGGGAGCCTGTTCCAGTGCCCAACCACTCCCTGTGTGAAGACTCTTCTCCTAATATCCAACCTAAACATCCCCTGACTCAGCTTCATGTCGTTACCTTGAGTCCTGTCACTGGTCACAAGAAGGAAGAGATCAGTGTCTGCCCCTCCTCTTCCCCTCACAAGGAAGTTGCAGACTGCAATGAGGTCTCCCTTCACTCTCCTCTTCTCCAGACTGAACAGACCAAGTGCCCTCAGCTGCTCCTCATACGGCTTCCCCTCCAGACCTTTCACCATCCTCGTGGCCCTCCTTTGGGCACTCTCCAATAGCTTTATATCTCTCTTACACTGTGGCACCCAGAACTGCCCCCAGCACTGGAGGTGAGGCTGCCCCAGTGCAGAGCAGAGCAGCACAATCCCCTCCCTTGCCCGGCTGGCGATGCTGTGCCTGATGCCCCCCAGGACAGGGTTGGCCCTCCTGGCTGCCAGGGCACTGCTGGCTCATGTTCAACTTGTCACCAACCAGGAGCCCCAGGTCCCTTTCCATGGCACTGCTCTCCAGCCTCTCATTCCCCAGTCTGTCCGTACATCCAGGGTTGCCCCATCATAGGGCAGAATCCAGCACTTTCCCCTGTTGAACTTCACATGGTTGGTGATTGTCCATCTCTCTAATCTGTCAAGGTCTCTCTGCAGAGCCTCTCTGCCCTCAGAGGAGTCAACTGCTCCTCCCAATCTAATGTTGTCAGCAGACTTAGTGTTCCTTCTAATCCTGTGTCCAAGTGAATGAATATGTTGAAGAGGATAGAGCCCTGCAGAATCCCACTAGTGACTGGATGCCAGCCTAATGTTTTTGTAAAATACTTACTATTCTTGCCAAAGAAAACAGTCCAATTTCATAATTGCCTTGAAAGGCATACGAGACAAGAGATTATTCCTCTGTAACTCTGCACAAATCATTATCAGAGAAATACCACAATGTCAAATGTATGATTTGAAGCACCAGCAACCATACAGGAAAATACATTCTTTTCAGCCAAACCTTCATTCATTCATTCATGCATGCATGCATTCATTCATTCATGTTTAGCTCAAAGAGAAGCAAATAGACAGTTGTCAGTGCACACAGCATTTGCACTGTCAGCATATATTGAGCCATGATATATTGAGCCATGGGTGAATATTGGAAAACAACATGACTTAATGAGCTGTCACCATAACTGAGTTGTATGTATGATTGGGACTAATACTGTAATGTACTTTTGTTGATTGTGCAACAACTGCCTTTTAATTTTTTAAAAGTATTTTACACTTCATAGCAACCAAGAAGTTGAAAGTGTTTTGCTTAGAAGCTATGCTTTTATGATTTGTCCCATTTCCATATCATTTTATGTCTGACAGTCCTTCACAAAAACTGAGGAACTTCTGCATAAATCAGAGCAGACCTTGAAGCAAGTATTGCTTTCTCTACTGATCCATGCAAAATCAATTCTCATGTACATGTAGGATTCTTTCTGACCCATTGACAGAACAGCCCCATTGTAATGACTGTCAGTGTAAGTATCAGAGTATGATGATATATATGGAGCTATTAAAAATCACAGAAGTGCTAACACTAGTGTGCCTCACAGTTAGCCTAGATTACTACGTGGGGAAAAAAACCCACATTTGAATAGCAAAAAAGAACAGGTTTACTGTCACAGCAATTTCGTCTGACCTGCCTCAAACTTCTTTTTAATTTTTTTGGATTTAAATGAAAGTTCGAATAATTTCTTTAGAAAGCACAAAGACATTCAGGATTTGCTGGTTTTGAAGGTGTTGCACCAACGGAGACTCTTTTGATATGAAGAGCGCTAAATTTCACATTTCAATCATAGCTCCGAACCAAAGGTGCTCTTTTGCATTTATTTGCATCTTTTGGACCAGGTTCTTCAAACTGCACTGTCAGCATTTCTGAGGAAGTATTTATAAAGTCTTCTGAACTGTTGGAAATAGTGGAGTCATTCCAGGAGGGCTTTTTAATGCTTCCTCCCATCGAAGCGGGATTTTGTGACCGCGGTTCAAAGCCGTCCCTTACCTACCGCCCTTGGAGAACCCTTGTGCCAGACACGTGAGCAGCCACAAGCTGCGCAAACTATTTACCAGGCCAACAGGAGGCGGGAACGAGAGACTAAATTCGGGGTTTACCAGGTAAGGCTTTCTGACCACCTTCGCACGTCCACTTCACTCCCCAAACCAGACCGGCTGTCCCGGCGGGCTCTGAGGGGTGCGGGAGCGGAGGCTCGGGGAGGGCTGGGGCCGGGACACACGCGTAAGCACCGGGCCAGGCCGCCCCTGCCCGCCCGCCGGCCCAGCTGCCCTGCCTGGGAATCCCCGGGCCTCCTTCCTCCACAGCTCTCAGCCAGCGCTAGCTACCGACGGCGCGGGACACAGCCCCCGTTGCCCCACACGAGCAGCTGCCACTGAAGACAGCCCATAGCAGGACGTCCTCCCCACAACAGCTTATGCCCAACCCTCAATCAGGCCGGGATCCGGCCCTTCTCGCACTCCTCCCTCCTCTCGCCCCGCCCACGCCCCGGGAGCGGCCCGGCTCAGGCATGAACTCTGCTCCCGCCCGCCCCGGGAGCAGCCGCTCCGCCTTCATCCCGTTCTTCCTCCCAGGGCGGTCGCAGGGCCGTCCCACCAGCTTCACTTCCGGGGCGGCCATTTTGGGCGGTCCGTGGCCGGTCGGTGCGGCGGGGGCGGGCTCGGCCCGGGCCGCGGGGCTGTGGCAGGGGTTGTGACAGGGGCTGTGACAGGGGCTGTGACAGCGGCGGGGGAGACACCTGCGCCGGGCACTGTCGGGCCGNGTCGGGCCGCCGCCGCAGGGGCAGAGCCGCCGTCCGGGGACCGCAGCACCCGCCTGCCCCCGCCATGTCGGACTTCGACAGCAACCCCTTCGCCGACCCGGACCTCAACAACCCCTTCAAGGTGAGGGGGCGGCGGGCGGCCGTGAGGTTTCCTCAGTGTCGGTCTCCGCCGAGCCGCGGGCATCCCGCGGCAGGAAGGAAGGAAGGAAGGAAAGGGGGGAAGGGAATAAAGAAGGAAGGAGGGAAGGGAAGGGCCCCGTGGGAGCTGCAGCCGGGGTCTCTGCCCTCAGCGGGCCATGGAGGCTCGGAGTGGGGGTGGGGGCAGGGCGCGGAGGATAAACAGCGTTTCACGACTTCAAGGTTCCGTGCTTCCTTCTGTAGCTAAAATAACGCAAGTCTTATTTAATTTGCGTCATTTCGATGGGAAAAAAAGAGAAAAGTTAGGTTTTTTCTTTTTATTTTGACCCTGGCTTTGTGCTAGATGTAACGCTACTATACAGTCTTTTTTTCTTTCGTCTGATTGAGCCAAATAGTTAAGCTTAATGAATTAGTGAATTTAGCCTCTTTTTCTTCTCTAGCCTCCTCCCACCCCCTTCAAGCTTACTGGTTCCCTTACCTTATGTCTGAAGTAATCAGGGTACCAATGGCTGGACATGAATTCTGTGCTGCATCTCAAACTGCTTTGTTGTAATGTACTATAAAGCGTTTAGGTTTTGCACTATTGACTTGTCATACAGCTGTGAATTCTTTCTTCACTGGCTTCAGCTGTCAAAACCAACTGACCTCCCTGGATGCTTCCCCTTGTGTTCTTTTCTTTCTTTTTTATTTGAATCTAGTTCAACTAACTTCTGAAGCTACCTACTTTCATAATATTACTGAACTTCTTGCAGGCACTTCAAAGCACACGGATAGTATATGACAGCGAGTTTGGAATGTTAGCTGGAATAATTAAGGTTTTTAAAAATTGAGCTGCCACATTTCAAGCATACTTCTGTCCACATAGATGCTGGAAGCATAATGTTCCTCACGTTTGTTCATTAGAGTCTGTCTGAATCATTAGTTTAGTTTTTGTGGTCATAAAACATAGGTGATAGTATTCATTAGGCTAGAATTCCTTAGGCTAAAATCTGTTTTCACAGATTTTTCACAGATTCTTGTTGTACAGAATGCAGTGACCTTCCAGATGTACACAAGTCCTGGTGTCGAGTCTGCTGCCAACAATAGTTTGGGCTGATACCAATCTCAGTGAGCAGTGTTCTTTTCAGCACCAAGCACTGAAAAGGTGTCATTCTAGAATGTGTCTTCAGCAACAGAAATACATTATGCTTTTCTTCCTACTTCCATATTTCTTGTAATAGTTAATCAAATAACACCTAGCAAAATCCAGGGCAGTAAGGGGTATTAGACGCAGTATAGCTGCCTCTGCAGTGCTCATCAGACCATGTAACTGGTCCTGTGTAGTGTTGTGAGACCTAAACTAGGCACGTACCTGAATTATACTTCCAGTTTGAACACATTGCCTAAAGTGCAAAAGCTTATTCCAGTTTCTCTTCAGACAAAGACTTATATTGTAACTGTTGGTCAGAATCCATGCTCTTCTTCTCATCTGCAGTGCATCATAATAAACGGACTCTATAACGGCTTTTCTCTAACTTGAAGCTCTCTGTTTGGATTTCTTTATTTGCGGAAGATGGTTCAGGAAAGCTGTGTACTTTTTCAAAGGCTTTTTTCCCTTCCTTCGGTCTTTGCTAACTTCCATCACATTCTACTGCCTACAAAAGATAATCTTACATACCTTTATTACCTGTGCTTTTAACTTGAAGGGGCAAAAGGCCTCATATATAACCCAAAGCTTGATGGGCATCTTGTTGACAAAACAGCTTTGAAATTAGTGGGTATTAATGCATGTATGTATGTAAGTTTTGTCTGTGTGTTTTAAAATTCTTTACGCATAGAACCAGTATTTCCAGATGTACTCTGACAGCCTAAACCATATTCTCTAAACACTGTATCCTAATGTACTTGTATTTCTGTCTTTGCTTGATAATTTTATGTATGATGTGATTAGTTGTTTTCTTTGCTCTTCAAGCTACTTCCTGTGCTAATGTGAAATCACAAAGTAGTATGGCAGAGAAGGGGTGGGAAGGCATCAGGTGGAAGAGTTGTTGCCAAGGTCTGAAGATAGATCCTTTCTTTTCTTAAATGTTTTGGTTTTATTGACTGTCTGTGATCTACATGGGAAGTTTCCTGTGACTGTTCTTATGCCTTTTAATAAAAAGATTAGAGCAGAGCTTCCTGCTTGATGTTGAATCAAATAGAAGTGTTCTCTGGAAAGATAAAGGTAAAGCATAAACATCTAGTGTGCTCAGTGTTTTGGGTAGTTAATACTTTCGGAAGTCTAAAAGTAAATTATCTGCTGGAAAAACTGAAATTAGCTTACCTGGCTTGATCATGCAATGCTGTGATTTTGAGACAAGCGGCTACCTAACCTTTGCATTTTTGAGGTTTTTTACTCTTTGTTGTTTTAAAAAAAGCAACAAACTGGAACTGAATCCAGAGTCAGATATGCTTTTGAAGTCATAGTTTCTCTCTCTAAATGAATGTCCTCTGAATGCTATACCAACAAAGCCAAAAGATGGGGTTTTTTGAAAGACAGAGGGTACTGAAACAAAATGATGAGTGACATGCTAACATTTAAAAGCTTTTGATCATGTTAAAGTTGTGCAGAAGAAAATGCATTCATGTACCATACAAATGAAGATGTGAGGATCCTGTTATGATGTAGCAGCAGTGTGAAGAAGTACGCGGTGTAACCTCAGGTACCATAATTGGAAGCAAGCTAATAATGAAATCTATTTAATTTCGTTTACGAAGAAGCACTTGTCATAGCTTGTGAGTGTGAATTCACACTTTATGTAAAGTTCTCGCTTAAAAATGGTGCAGTCCCACAGCACCCTGTGAGCAGCGCAGATGTGGTAATGGTAACTGCATTCGGTGCTGAGCAAGTCTATAGAGAGGAGACAGATCTAAGCCCAAGTTAGAAAGCCAAGCCAGAATCAGGATTACATCCAGTGGAAGTAAACAGAGTCACTCAACAGTCCTCTGATGACCAGGTGAGGTGTTAGTAAGGAGTGAGGGTCTGACCACTTATGAGGAGTTTGGGAATCCTCAGGATCCTGATGGTTTATCTTGAATAGGCTAAAGCAGCATGAAATAAATTTTGTATGACAAAACAAACGCACATTTCTAATGTAGCTGTCACTTTGTGATTTGTTTGGTGGTTTTTTTTTTTTAATGTCATAGAATAGGTGATAGTTGTAGTCTTCTGTCTTGGGAGGTGATACAGTTACAAAGGTTCTGAAATAGCAGTCTCAAAATTCAGCGTATCATTTACTCTGAAACAATCAGCAGTTCATCTACAGTAAAAATTGTTGGTTCTGTGTTCTTGGTTTGAATTTTTTTTTTCTTTTATAAGTGAACAATCCTACTACTCAGAAAAGTTTCTTTAAGTAGAGCTATGGATTTTATAGGCCTTTGAATCTTGGCTGACAGGCAGCAGAAGGTTTGAAAACTGACTGTTAATTATCGAAACATGAAACAGGTTTTTTTTGGTGGCTGTAGAATGAGAACTATAAAGACTGAGTTGTGTGATGAATTCTATTGCGCCAGTTAATATGATACGCTTAGCTCTGAGCAGATGCATGTATTTGGCACTATAGAAATTATGACAGACCTGAAAACAAAGATACGTTTCTGTTCAAATGTGAATGGTGACCTTCAGAGAAAAGCCTAACCAGTATGAGATAGGAAGATTTCTTTTTCTTGATCTGTTTTTGTGTGGGTGGGCACAATCAAAGAAAACCTCAAATGTATGTAATGCTAAGTATTTGAGTAGTTTCTTTGAGTGGGATTAGGTATCCAAACTGTGGTTATGTTTGAGTTTTTGCTCCAAAAAAGTCACAGATCTTACGTAGTTGTGTCATGACTGACATTCTTGTTTGGATTGCTGAGATGCTCTAAGATATCTAAAAATGGTACTGAATTGCTCCCACTGAGGTCACAGGATTACTTGAATCACTAGAGCTAAGTGCAGAAGTAATTCCAATTATAAATTGGGTATTACACTTAATCTTGACTCATATGACCACAAATTAATCTTCTCTCTGGTTTGGCGGGAAATACAACCTGGAGGTTTGATACTGAAAGCAATAGTGCAAATGACTGCTACATTCTGTGGCAGCAGAATCTGTACAGGTTATACTTTGGTTGCTGAAGTGAAGCTAAAGTGATAGAAACTTACAGGAAGAAAGAGAAGTCCTGATTTTTTGTTTGAAGGATTGGGGCCCTTATTACATAAAGTGTTTGTGAAGCTTTAGAATGAAGTAGTTTTGTCTCATGCCTATATGCATAACTGTGACTATAAAAAATACTGATTTAAGTTGTCTGTCTTAAAGTTAGTAAAGGACATAAAATACCAATATTTTTTCTGACTTTTACTATCTGGTTTCCCTTCATATCTTCAAAAATTATGAATTCCCCTAAATCTTGCGTAATTTAATGCTGAACATTGTAGTAGTGGATTGTCCTATTACTGTCCTGCATGGTAGTTGGCTTTCCAAGAGTACACTTCACCAGTGCTGTAACTGCACTGTAATCTATTAAAACTGTGAAGTGTTGTAGTATTCAGTAGTTATTCAGTATCTGTTATACCTGTGTTTTCCCCCCTAGATTTTCACTGAAATGTTAGCATATATTGCATAGTGTTATTATTGCACTGTATACTGAGATTTAACATTACAAAGAGGAACATAACACACGTATCAGAGCTGGGAAAGGAGAACGATTTGAGAACAGCTGTGAGATGGAGGTGATGCTTTTTTAGGCATCCAGTACTCCATTGCAGGATGGGGCTGGTGCAAACTTTAGGACAAATTTGACCTTGTCAGCCTCTGAATTTCTTTTACATTTCAGAGGTGGGGACCTTGCCTTTCTCAGTAGTTTAGAACCCTTCACGGCTCTGCTTTCATGTGGTGAATGTGGCATATAACAGGCACCACTCAAAAGCCAAGTATAAGAAATCCCAGTGGGCTACTTTTGCATTATTCAGTTTAAGATTTGTGTTCTGGCAGAGTGGGAATGAAAACTATTGAACATTGTTTAATGAGGGGGATAGGAAAATGGCTGATAAATGATCAATATGTTAAACTTGACAGACTTGGAATTATGAAAGAACTGTTTTGTGGCTACTAGGATATTTTTATTTTTTTTTTTTTTTTTTTTTTTTTTTTTTTTTATTATTGTAAGTCCAGAAGTAATTTTTTATTATTATAAGTCTAGAATTTATACCAAATATTTATTCAGTGTGTGTGTGAATTGCAATTTCAGAGGCTTAATCTGGCAGTCTTATGGGACTGAGAAATACTCCAGAACCAATTTATGAAAAGTTTGTTGGTTAATTTTCTCTTTGGTCAAGAAATCAAAAAAGTCAGACCAATAGTTTCAGGCATTTTGTGTTGCATTTTTGCTTAATTTTCTGACCCAGTGGTGTTATCTTAGGGAGTACTCCACAGAGCGCAGGAGGTACAACCGTTACTGTTACTATAACCTCCTCCTGCCCCCAAAATCATAATCCACAAAACTTCAGGATGAACTCTTACTTAAACATGTGCCATTGTTTTGCTCCTATTTAGAAAAAGGCTATTATGAAATATATAGGGTATAGGGAATAAGTTATAGTAATCAATGGAGAACTTAGCTGGAAATGGAAAAAAAATAGCTTATTTGTCTAGCAAACCAAAGCCTTTCGGTTGGAGTGGTAGGGTAAGAAATCCTAGTTGGTCAGGATTGATTTTGTTGGATTTGTGGAGCTAATCCCATGATTTTCCCCAGCATGGATTCACCGGTTGGGATCCAGTCTTGGTAGACCTCTGGCTTCTGTAATACAGTCAAGACTTTTTTAAGGAATGACACCTTTACTGAGCATATTGAGTAGCTGGGAGTAGTTGGGTTGTGCCTCTTTTGCTTTCTGGGAGCTTCCTTCCAGCACAAAACGCAACAGAAAAAATGTATAGCTAGGTGAAGGTGGGGTTATGAAACAGTAAATGCTGAAGAAGTTTCAAAGTGAAGACTGGTTGATGTCAGTGACTGGTAAAGCAGTAGGCTGCATAAAGCTTACGTGTGGGAATCTTGAAATAAAAGAGAAGAATTGTGGGGTGGCAGAGCTGAAGGATAGCCAGTGACTGATGAGGGAGGTTATAGGATTGATACAGTGAATAAAGATACTATATTTTAAGAGTTTTTGTGTTGAGAACTGTTTTCTTGGTTTGCGACTATTCTAGGCATTGAAAGATCATTGTTAACATAGAGCTAAGGTAAAAGACTAAGATTTCTAGTCTTCTTCAGTAGCTTATTTGTGTCTTAGCTGTACTTAAGGAGATGTGTAACTGATGAAGCGTTACCCATGTTTACTTCTTTTTATTTCATTCACTAAAAATAATCAGTCCTCTTCTTTTAAAATCCATTTTGATGTTCATAGTATATTGTTTTTCTTTAATCTTTTTTTCCTAGGATTAATGAGGTATACTTCTGTCTGCTTCCTCATATATTTGGCACTGTCGTATGAATTCCGTGTAAATTAAAAAAAAAAGCAAAAAGAAAAAAAAAGAAAAATTGTCACATTTAACCATTGCATTTTAGTTTTATGCTTTTTTTCTAATCAACATGATTATTGTGTTCTTTTGATGTACAATACTCCTGGTATCCAAGTCTTGGAAGATACTTAATTGTCTTTCATTCTTGCTCTTGTCAGTGAGGATTAAAAATTTATCTTATTATCCTATTTCCTTAGTAGTTACCTATGTTCCTCCTGTATTTTTTTCTTGTAAACGTATTTTATGCATATTTCCCTGTTCCTCTTTCCTGCTATTTTTTTGGTTCTGTTTAGCTTAAGTGATTTTTATTTGAAATTGTTTTCGATTGCTGATGTGTTGTAAAAGCATTATCATCTCTATCCAAATCAGCGTTCAGTGTTTATAAAGCCCATTTCCTGACCTCTGCAATAAAATACTGCTTTTACTTCCCTGCTAGTCCTTGGGACTAAACTGAAAAAATGTACTGTGCAGAAAATGCTTTTGTCTTTTTGGTAGAAGAGAGGGTATCCCACTAAGTGAAAAGTCTTTTCAGCAATACGAATAACAGTTTGGAGGGGCTGATTCCTAGTTCGCTAGATTCTCTTCACGGAAAAGAAATCAAAATTACAACTAACAATGTAAACTTAGTTGATGGTCTTTTCCAGATTATGTATTCTATCGAAGTATTTTACTGATGGTGGAACAATTCTGGACCCATATTCAGTGAACAGTAATACCAAGCATTGTTACAGATGTATTTACTTCAGTCTTTAATTTGCTAGTGTCTTCTGTGTTAGTGGAATTGGTAGCTGATAACTAGTTTTGGTCTCCTAGACAACAGAGGTCTATTCCCTTCAATTTTGTTTTTTAAATAGCTGTAGAAGCTCACGTAGAATGGATTATTCTGCTCTGTTTTAAACATTCTCGTTTGTAGTTAATTGTGTTTGTATGTCCTCTGTGATAACTGGGTATTCAGTTAATTTTATCTATATCTGAGTGATGTGAGCATAATTTGTTAGTTTGGCACAGAAGATGTTTTCAATACTTCTGTAGGTGCTCTTTCGAATGTGAAATATAAATGTGTTGTTTGTTCTGGGTGTGTTTTGTTAGTTTGTGTTACTGTTTGTTGGGGTGTTTTTCCTGACTTTTCCATTTTTGGCATAAAAAGTAGGTTGCTGCTTGTACCTGTCTCGTAGGGATTTAAAAAAGTGCAGTTAATATTTGCTTTTGAGATCGACATTATAGGAGAAAGACTGCAAGAAGCAGGTAAAATGAAAGATTTAGATGGAAAATAGCTAACTTAAGTTGTGCTATTTTCTTAAAACTTCAGTCTCCTAAACTAATTCAGATCTTCAAAATGTCATCTGAAATGATTGTGTGTGGCTTAAATGCACCAGTAGCTACAGTGACTGGATATGAAAGATACTCCGTTTTTAATTCTGTTCTGTGGTTGTATGACTAATAGTTAAGTAAAAAGATCAGAAGCTCCAGGTTTGAACTGGCAGGAGTTTAGGTGAGATAAGGCTGAGTGGAATATCAGATATGGAAAATAAATTACTACAGCATAGATTCACTTATTCCAGTGGAATATTAGTTTTTACTGTTTTTAACCATTAGAATATGCATGTGATGGCACATAGAAATTTTATAGCATTCATTTAAATGCCACTTCTTCTGAGTATGTCGTCCTGCACAACATTTATTATTTGTATTCATTATTCAAACCCTGAACAATTTTAAAATTTAATGCAGTTTTTTTTTTTATTCTGCAGTAGTGAGTATGAGTGCTTCACAGTTTTCATCACTGTGTTTAGATGAGTTGGCATTTGCTCCATTTTTAAAATGAGATGCAATGAGTGTAAGGTAAATGATTCAAAACAATTCTTTGTGTTTTGTGGGATGTAAGGTCTAATCTCTTCAGAAATATTGTAAGTAGTCTTTTGAAATATGAAGTGTAGCTCCTATTGGCATCAGTCATTTGATGCACTGTAGGTGTTCAGAACAATTAGTGTAGCACCTACACGTGGGCACCCTGACTGTTCTAGCAATGAATGAGTTATAGGAGAGATACAAATTTCTAGGCTGGTACTTGCCTCCTTCAGCTGTGAGATTCCTCTTTTCCTGTGATGACTGGTTTATTTTTCCTTGAGTCTTTCTGTGTCACAAACTCCTGCTGTAGCCCTGACTGTGTAGTTCAGGTTTTCTGAATATAGAATTTGAGTGCTACTTGCAGTGGTGGAGTTCAATTTGTGTGTTTCAATACAACTGTAATTTTTTTCTTTACTAAGTAATGAAACTTTACTGGAATAGCACTGTTACTGAATGTTCTCTGGGTCATTCAGGTTTTTTTTAGAGCTGCTGCTACTTTAGCATACAATAGCAGTATTTGGCAGAGGTGTAGCAATTGTTAATTCAAAATGGGAATGGACTTCTGATAGAGGGCTTCTTGCTTTAATCACTGTGTATATTTAAGTGTTCAACTTACTTTTGAGTGCTAAGACTGTTGCTCTATTACCCTTGGTTACCTCAGCATATGCTTCTTTTAATTTGTGAGCGTTAGAATGTCATAGTAGATGTACAAAGAGATCTGAGGAGCTTTTTGGTCCTGGTCTCTGAAACATTTCGAGGGAAAAAGGGCTTTCTTTTGTCAGATACTTTTTATTTATTACAAACTGTTTGTATATTTCTGAATATAGATTGCTCTTCTGAATTTGACTTGACCACTGTTTTGTGCATTTTGGAAATGGCTGCTGTTCAGTGGGTCTCATGAGTCTGATATTGTAGTTATTCAAATAATTGAATTTATGGTTTGCAAGCACAATTGGACTGAGTTACTTGATTAGTAGTGCACTCTTCAAACACAAGTTCAGTGTTGAAATACACTTTTTAAGCAGCTAATTCAACCTAAAATGCTAAGTACTATTCAAGCAATAGTAATTAGACCTGCTGTTTCACTGTGTGGCTGATGGTTAGCGATCACAAGTTGCACATGTGTCTATACTTGCACATTTTTGTGTAAAAGAGGGAATGATACGAGAACATTTTTGAGAGGGGTATCATACTGAAAGCATGAACAAAGTGCTGTATGTTCTGCTAATTGACATTAACATAAAACGACTGGAATAAGTGTACTAGGTCTGACTAGGATGGAGTTAATTTTTTTCATAGCAGTCCTTATCTTGCTGCATTTCAGATTTGTGACCAAAGCAGGGCTGGGAAGGCACCAGTGTGCTTGCACATTGCTGTGCAGTGCTTGCACAGCACCAACACCACCTTTGTTTCACGCTCTTGTTTCCTCAGGGAATAGACTTGGGCAAGAGGCTCAGAGGGGACACGGGCAGGACTGCTGACCCCAGCTGACCAGAGGGATCTTGCATGCTATATAACATTGTGCTTGGCAGCAGCGCTGGTGGTGGTGGTAGTAGTGGGGGGGCTGTTCCAAGCAACCATTGCTCAGAAACTGAATGGGCCTGTGTCTGTTGGTGGGAGGTGGTGAGCAATTGCTTTCGCATGACTTGTGGAGTTTCGTTGCCTTTTTTTTCGCCTTTACCTTCCCCTCTCCCCTCTCACCTTTAAACTGTCTTTTTTCTTAACAACCACAAGTTTTATTTGTTTTTCCTTTTTGGTTCTCTCCCTCATCCCGCTGCAGAGAGCAGTGAGTGAGCAGCCAGTTTGGGGGCTTTGCTGCTGGCTACAGTACACACACCACAATAAGATAAAAGTTTTCAGCTGTGTACAGCTTTCTACTATTCTGGATACTGAATTATGAAATTGTCTTACTTCTGTTAACTTTGTTTTAACTTCATCTTTTTTGATCTTGTACTGATGAGTCTAGTAAACCAATGTGTAATTCAAATGTTATATTTAATTATTCCCTTATTTTTAATGTACTTTTCTATTCAACATTTCAAGTAATTTCTGGTTGAATTTTGACAAGAAACATGCTCACCACACCGTGCTTTCCCTCTTTTTTGTTGTTCATCTGCACAGTATTTTGTGATAGCCATTTTGCCAAAGAACATGGTAGCAAGGAATTAGTTTACCAGTTTATGCAAGACCTGATGATGTTTTAGTTGTAACAATGTATTCGAATCTAGGATGGTAACTGTGGCAAACTTGTGAGGGAGACTGTCACCAGCATGGCTTTAGTGAAAGAGCTAATTAAAGTGTGAGTCAAATGTAGGAAAGCTGATGTTGAAATGCATTTAACATTGTTTTGTAAACATTTTTAGAAAGGATGATTCTTGTTCAGTGACCATTAAAAACTGCTTTGCAACTAAATGTAAGCTTTAGTGAAAAGTGTTTTGTGACTCGAATGGTGTTTTAAGTACATGTGTTTGTTTAAAATATGCAACATATAATTGATTTTTGGTGCAATGGTTTTTCTTAAGCTTTTTTTATAGCAAACTTTTTAAATTGCCTCTAATGAATAATTTTGTGGCTGGCTATTGGAAAAAACAGAGTTGTTCTCATTTGCTCTGTCCCTTAGGATTTTAGAGCTGATTGGTGCTCTAACCTGTTTTTTTTCTAGCTGTAAATAAGTTGACTGCAGCCATTAAAAAAGTCCTCTTCCTGCATCTGCAGATAAAGCTTCTGCTAACAAGACTAAGCTAATGCCATAATAGATGATTCTAAGAAAGCAGACTTCGTGTTTAAATTTGGGGTTTTTTTCACTTAGCGTAATAATTTGTGTATTTACTTAAATGTAGACTAAGTCACTTCCTGTGTTTTTTTTAAAAAATTGATATATATGCAATAGAATCATAGAACAGCTTGGGTTGGAAGGGACCTTAAAGATTATCTCGTTCTGTTCCCCCTGCCATAGACAGGGACATCTTCCACTGGACCAGGTTGCCCAGAGCTCCATCCAGCCTGGCCTTGAACATTTCCAGGGATGGGATATCCACAACTTCCTTGGGCAACCTGTTCCAGTGTCTCACCACCCTCACAGTAAATAATTCCTTCCTAATATCTAATCTAAACCTACTCTCTTTCAGTTTGAATCCATGCCCCTTATCCTGTCACTGCATGCTCTTGTAAAAAGTCTCTTTCCATCTTTCTTGTAGGCCCCTTCAGTTACTGGAAGGCCACAATTGGGTCATCCTTAAGCCTTCTGTTTTCCAGGCTGAAAAAATCCAATTCTCTCAGCCTATCTTCATAGGAGAGATGCTCCATCCCTCTGGTCCTCTTGTTGGCCTCCTCTGGACTCGCTCCAACAGGTCCATGTCCTTCCTGTGCTGGGACCCCTGAGCTGGATGCAGCACTGGATGCAGGTGGGGTCTCAGCAGAGCAGAGGGGCAGAATCCCCTCCCTGGCCCTGCTGCCCGCGCTGCTTTGGATGCAGCCCAGGACACGTTTGGCTCTCTGGGCTGTGAGTGCTCATGGCTGGATCATGTCCAGCCTCTCACCCACCAGCACCCCCAAGTCCTTCTAGGCAGGGCTGCTCTGATCTGTCCATCCCCAGCCTGTGCTGATACCAGGGTTGCTCTGACCCAGGTGCAGCACCTTGCACATGGCCTTGTTAAACCTCATGAGATTTTCCTGGGCTCTCTCCTAGAGCTTGTCCATGTGCCTCTAAATGACATCCCGTCCTTCAGCTGTGTCAACTGCACCACTCAGCTTGGGGTCATTTGCAAATTCACTGAGGGTGCACTCAATCTGTCTGTGTCATTAATGAAGATACTAAATAACACTGGTCCCAATACAGATCCTTGAGGGACATTTGTCACTGATGTCCTGAATCACTTCCTTGTCCCCCATGTGCCTTAGCACAGCCTCCAGAAGGATCTGTTCGATCGTCTTCCCAGGCACAGAGGTGAAGCTGCCAGGTCAGTAGTTCTCAGGGTTCTCCTTTCTACCCTTCTTAAAGATGGATACCATGTTTTTCATTTTCCATCACCTGGGACTTGCTCCGACTGCCATGACTTTTCAAATGTCATGGAGAGTGGATTGGCAACTACATCAGCCAGTTCTCTCAGGACTCTCAGGTGCATCTTGTCAGGTCCCACAGACTTAGGTGAATTCAGGTTCCTCAGATGGTCAAGAACCTGATCTTCTCTCATAGTGGGTAGTACTTGTTCTCCCAGTTCTCTTCCTGTCGTCCATCCACTTTAGAAGTATGGGAAGAGAGGCTGCCTGTGAAGACTGAGGCAAAAATGTTGAGTACCACAGCCTTCTCCTCCTTCATTGTTACCAGCTGCATTATCAGAGGGTAAACTTCTTTGACCTTCCTTTTCTGCTTAACATACCTGTAGAAGCCCTTCTTATTATTCTTTGCATCCCGTGTAAAGGTTTTAAATGTATCTGTCTTTAAAGGAAATATGAATGTAAATACATATATAAATGCATATACTTATTTTCTTCTCAGTTTTTATCAACTCTGGTTTGTTTTCTAATGTTGAACTAGACTGTTGGAAATAAGAAAATATGTATATCTAAACATAACTGTTATAAAATATGTAAATAGTATATTTATAGCTCTCTTTTGTATTTGATGTATGTATAAAATATTGTACATTTGTACATTCATGTAAATATAAATGTAACTAACAGTATTGAATAAATGGATTTATTAATTTTCAAGAAAGCCTTCCTTTTGTCCATTGGTATATTCTGAAGATGCAAAAACTTTTAGGCACAGAAACGATGTGGTGGAACCAGCCATCACATGGAATAAGTACAGGTTTTTTTCAAACTAAGGTGGTGTGGTCCATTGTGGTGGGCACTTCTGCTCTTCTGCAGAACAAAGCCTGCCTGTCTCTAGCACAGAGAAATATTTCCTTCCTGAAATCGTTTTCTCAAGCTAAATCTCAAGCAGTCTTTTTTGCTCTATAGTTAATGGAGGAAGAAAAGAAACTTTTTTCCTTAATTTTAGTAGTTCAGGTAGCAGCTGAATCAGAAGTGCTTCTGGGATTACGGGACCCTGTTTCTTCAGCTCTGTCTTTATGAAATGCTTTTTCTGTTCCTGATGAGGTTGGATGTACTTCTAGGTAGGGAAATCCAAAGGTTGCAGAAAGCTCTTTTCTTCTTTTATGCTTTTTGAGTGTATAGGCATGGAGTCCAGTGGACAACATAGGAGGTTAGAGTTTTTTTCCCTTCTCTGATGAGAGCTTTTTTCCTTATAAATCAAATGTATGACAGATGGGGTTTCTGTTATACTGTGTTAATCTAGGTTTATAAGAAGCTCAGAATGAAATGATGTTATTTTGGGGATAAAGAGGTGGATGTTTACAGACTTCTTTAGTGAAAACAAACCTTTTTTACTTTGAAAGAAAATCTGAGTTTTATATGATATAATGGTATGGGTATTGACTTTTTGATTATATACATGTGCGTAAATTTACCCAACTGTTTCCTCTTCTAGGATCCTTCTGTTACACAAGTGACAAGAAATGTTCCTCCAGGGCTTGATGAGTACAATCCGTTTTCTGATTCAAGAACAGTAAGCACGTTTATTTCTTAATCATGCTGTTAATCTTTTTTAGTTTGTGAGGTTTTATTTTCACAATTGGGACTGATGTTGTAAAATGTATGATGGGCTAGATACGGGTAGTGGAAGATGCGTAAGAATAGATCCATTAAGTATTTGGAGGATGCATTGGCACGATTGACTTAAGAGAGCTTTGACTTGTTAAGGAAGAGTGGCCTTCTGAAAGGGGACTCAAACAGAACTGAGTTTTTTCCCTGTTAATAAGACTTCTGATAGTCTGTCCTTATGGTTGTCTGCTTTTCACTGGCTTTGAAGCTTATGAGTGTGGCACACTTCCCCAGGGTTTTGATTTTGATTTCTGTTTCACTTAATGAAAATGTTGCTCAGAATCAGGAAAACATTGTGTTTCATTAACAGTCCATCGGCTTTGAATAGTGGTGCAGTAGTGAAAGGAAAAATTTATGTCAAAGAAACAACAGTTGTTTTATGCTTCTAATTTGTATGATTTCAACATACCTTATGCTTTTCTGTTGTGGCAAGGAACACAAGAAATGGGATAGTAAATTCATACTGTAACCGTATTTTTCACTGGCTGCTTTTGATAGTGAAGATCTTGTGCAAGATGAGCAAAATGTGTGGCTGATTATTGTCTGTCAGTACAATTTATAAAGATTCAAATGCTGTATTTTTAAAATGCAGTCTTATTTTTTATGACGAATCTGGTAGTACTGTTAGGGAGTATTCATCCTTGAGTATTTGCAATGCCATGCATGGAGCGACAGAATTCACTTGTGAGAGAGAAGGAGCTATATGTTAATTGATATAAACCAGCATTTTAACAAAGTTGCATAGCAAGTGCGAAGTTTGATAGTAAAGTGGTTTAACAAGATTCGATGGCGAGGTACATGTGATTACTGCCTAGAGGACATGGTCAGAAACAGCTGTAAGGAAGGCCCTCCTGTTTAGTCATGAGGTTCAGAAAGGGCCCCGTTGCATTCTGGACTCCTTCCTGAGAGGGATTTTGGTATGTGTGGATCCAGACTTAGTCCCAGATTTTGTCAATGATTTACATCTAAGGGACTATATGAGCACAATCAATCCCTTCTATCACTTAGCTAAGATTTCTAAGTTTAGTGTCAATTCCTGAAAATCTGTTGTGGCAAGGAATTTCTCAGCCTGGAGGAGTAACCGTGAGGGGTATCCCTACTCAAGGGGNCATGACTTTTCAAATGTCATGGAGAGTGGATTGGCAACTACATCAGCCAGTTCTCTCAGGACTCTCAGGTGCATCTTGTCAGGTCCCACAGACTTAGGTGAATTCAGGTTCCTCAGATGGTCAAGAACCTGATCTTCTCTCATAGTGGGTAGTACTTGTTCTCCCAGTTCTCTTCCTGTCGTCCATCCACTTTAGAAGTATGGGAAGAGAGGCTGCCTGTGAAGACTGAGGCAAAAATGTTGAGTACCACAGCCTTCTCCTCCTTCATTGTTACCAGCTGCATTATCAGAGGGTAAACTTCTTTGACCTTCCTTTTCTGCTTAACATACCTGTAGAAGCCCTTCTTATTATTCTTTGCATCCCGTGTAAAGGTTTTAAATGTATCTGTCTTTAAAGGAAATATGAATGTAAATACATATATAAATGCATATACTTATTTTCTTCTCAGTTTTTATCAACTCTGGTTTGTTTTCTAATGTTGAACTAGACTGTTGGAAATAAGAAAATATGTATATCTAAACATAACTGTTATAAAATATGTAAATAGTATATTTATAGCTCTCTTTTGTATTTGATGTATGTATAAAATATTGTACATTTGTACATTCATGTAAATATAAATGTAACTAACAGTATTGAATAAATGGATTTATTAATTTTCAAGAAAGCCTTCCTTTTGTCCATTGGTATATTCTGAAGATGCAAAAACTTTTAGGCACAGAAACGATGTGGTGGAACCAGCCATCACATGGAATAAGTACAGGTTTTTTTCAAACTAAGGTGGTGTGGTCCATTGTGGTGGGCACTTCTGCTCTTCTGCAGAACAAAGCCTGCCTGTCTCTAGCACAGAGAAATATTTCCTTCCTGAAATCGTTTTCTCAAGCTAAATCTCAAGCAGTCTTTTTTGCTCTATAGTTAATGGAGGAAGAAAAGAAACTTTTTTCCTTAATTTTAGTAGTTCAGGTAGCAGCTGAATCAGAAGTGCTTCTGGGATTACGGGACCCTGTTTCTTCAGCTCTGTCTTTATGAAATGCTTTTTCTGTTCCTGATGAGGTTGGATGTACTTCTAGGTAGGGAAATCCAAAGGTTGCAGAAAGCTCTTTTCTTCTTTTATGCTTTTTGAGTGTATAGGCATGGAGTCCAGTGGACAACATAGGAGGTTAGAGTTTTTTTCCCTTCTCTGATGAGAGCTTTTTTCCTTATAAATCAAATGTATGACAGATGGGGTTTCTGTTATACTGTGTTAATCTAGGTTTATAAGAAGCTCAGAATGAAATGATGTTATTTTGGGGATAAAGAGGTGGATGTTTACAGACTTCTTTAGTGAAAACAAACCTTTTTTACTTTGAAAGAAAATCTGAGTTTTATATGATATAATGGTATGGGTATTGACTTTTTGATTATATACATGTGCGTAAATTTACCCAACTGTTTCCTCTTCTAGGATCCTTCTGTTACACAAGTGACAAGAAATGTTCCTCCAGGGCTTGATGAGTACAATCCGTTTTCTGATTCAAGAACAGTAAGCACGTTTATTTCTTAATCATGCTGTTAATCTTTTTTAGTTTGTGAGGTTTTATTTTCACAATTGGGACTGATGTTGTAAAATGTATGATGGGCTAGATACGGGTAGTGGAAGATGCGTAAGAATAGATCCATTAAGTATTTGGAGGATGCATTGGCACGATTGACTTAAGAGAGCTTTGACTTGTTAAGGAAGAGTGGCCTTCTGAAAGGGGACTCAAACAGAACTGAGTTTTTTCCCTGTTAATAAGACTTCTGATAGTCTGTCCTTATGGTTGTCTGCTTTTCACTGGCTTTGAAGCTTATGAGTGTGGCACACTTCCCCAGGGTTTTGATTTTGATTTCTGTTTCACTTAATGAAAATGTTGCTCAGAATCAGGAAAACATTGTGTTTCATTAACAGTCCATCGGCTTTGAATAGTGGTGCAGTAGTGAAAGGAAAAATTTATGTCAAAGAAACAACAGTTGTTTTATGCTTCTAATTTGTATGATTTCAACATACCTTATGCTTTTCTGTTGTGGCAAGGAACACAAGAAATGGGATAGTAAATTCATACTGTAACCGTATTTTTCACTGGCTGCTTTTGATAGTGAAGATCTTGTGCAAGATGAGCAAAATGTGTGGCTGATTATTGTCTGTCAGTACAATTTATAAAGATTCAAATGCTGTATTTTTAAAATGCAGTCTTATTTTTTATGACGAATCTGGTAGTACTGTTAGGGAGTATTCATCCTTGAGTATTTGCAATGCCATGCATGGAGCGACAGAATTCACTTGTGAGAGAGAAGGAGCTATATGTTAATTGATATAAACCAGCATTTTAACAAAGTTGCATAGCAAGTGCGAAGTTTGATAGTAAAGTGGTTTAACAAGATTCGATGGCGAGGTACATGTGATTACTGCCTAGAGGACATGGTCAGAAACAGCTGTAAGGAAGGCCCTCCTGTTTAGTCATGAGGTTCAGAAAGGGCCCCGTTGCATTCTGGACTCCTTCCTGAGAGGGATTTTGGTATGTGTGGATCCAGACTTAGTCCCAGATTTTGTCAATGATTTACATCTAAGGGACTATATGAGCACAATCAATCCCTTCTATCACTTAGCTAAGATTTCTAAGTTTAGTGTCAATTCCTGAAAATCTGTTGTGGCAAGGAATTTCTCAGCCTGGAGGAGTAACCGTGAGGGGTATCCCTACTCAAGGGGAGGTCCTGGTGTGCAGCTCATTGCTGTGTGAGAGAGCTCAAGGGGCCCTGGGCTGTGCACTGTTTATGAAGTAAGATGATTGACTTATTTACATACCAATTTACATAGCAATTACAGAAGTTAGTTTCTTCCAAACTTGGCTTGAGTCAAATCTTTATTACCACTATGGTTAGGTGGGTGCATTGCTCAGATTAGCCTTTGGGTACTGTTATCTGTCTCCCCCAAAATCTATTTAAGAGCTGGATGCAGTCTTCATGACCAGATTGGATCCGTTACAACTGTCACTGGTTATAGCTTGAGCAAGGTTCTGGGAAATAATGGGGGCAGGGAGAGCAGACTATCACAGCAATGGAACAGTAAGGTTTCATACAGTTTTAAAATTCTGTGTCGAAGAAGCTTGGTTTTGGGTATGCCTCGGATCAGCTGTTAAAGGCAGAGTATTTTCAACTAGCAACAATGTTAAGTCTCCAAAATTATTTTCTCCTAGCTCACAATATGAGGAATTAAGTTAGATTTAGTTTTATGAAGCTTGAAGTCTTTCAGAATTGCTTCATATTGGCTGTAAGTCATAAAGACAGTAGTTCTTAGTTTCAAAAAATATAATCTTGAGCTACTCTGACTTTTTTTATTACTTATGTACTTATTTTGACATGCAGCTTTGTGGGAAAAGGAGAACAGAAGCATATGGCTGAGATTGTCTGACTTTGAACAGTCAGATGTGCTTGGATAAAAAATTCTAATTGCCCATTAGAGATGTCACTCAGAAAACTGGGAGTATGGAGGAAATCTAAGTCAGCGGTCAGATCTATGATGCACTGTGATTCAGTTAATAATCTATGGCATGTTAACAAATTAATGAAAATTGTCCATTGAATGAACACTTCTCTGCAGAGATAAAGAACGTCCACAGGTTTTCTTGACAAAAATAAAGCTAAGAGTGCAATAATAATCAGCCTTTACATGTTATTCCCCTTCCTCTGTATCCTGTGGATGCTGAACATACGAGTATTTATTCTGTAATTGTATGCATTTGAAGGAATGCACGTAGGTACCTAAGGATATACTCAGAATTCCATGCACTCACCTCTCTTTTCCCACCAGGTTTGTATGTAAGAGAAGAGCATACTATGTATATACAAAGAAATGTGTGCAACAGGAGTAATGGAAGAGACAGTGGAAGTAAAAATGCCTTTAAAGACTGGATGAATAGAGGTAGAAGCAGGGTCTGTGAATTTCAGACTTAGGGGAATACCCTAGTGTCAGTCAGTATCCCTGTCTGATGTCCATCAGATAGAGATAGAAATCACTTTGTGTTTTGTGTGCTGCTCAGAGCAAAAGCATCCGCATAATTTTGGTGGAGGTTAATTTCCAGATTTCTAGTGGTTGTAGCAAGATGGTGTCTTGCAGTCTCTAGAATTAACACAGCATTCAGTTTTGATCCTTGCTGTACAAAAAAGATGCGGACAGGCTGGAGAGGATCCAGAGAAGGGCCACAAAGACTATGGAAGGCCTGGGAAGCCTGACATGTGAGGAACAACTAAGAAAACTGTGTTTGTTCAGCTTTGAGAACTGAACTTTTAGGGAAGATCTTAATTCCATGTTCCAGCCTCTGAATGGTGGGTACAGAGAAGATGGAGACTCCATTTTTACAAGAAGTCACGTGCAAAAGATGAGAAATGATGGGTAAAAATTACTGCTGGGGAGATTCAATTGGACACAAGAAGAAAATGTTTCACAATGAGAACAACCTGATCAACAACTTCCTTGGACTAGTCTCCCCAGGGAAGTGTTGGATTCTGCAGCATTCGGATTAAACTGGAGAGGGTCCTAGGCCATCTTGTTCAGACCGTGCTTTTGTGAAGAAAGGTGGACCAGATGGTCCTTGAGGTCTCCTTCCAGCCTGGTGACCATGATTCTTTCCCCATTCTCTCCAAACAGAAGTTAATGAAGCATGCTAGACTGCAAAAATATTTCTCCATTTCAAATCCAGACAGGATTTCAATGGATGTTTGTTCTGTAAGAAAATCATATCAAACTGAATACTAACA
Source organism: Ifrita kowaldi (assembly GCA_013398055.1). Lineage (NCBI taxonomy): Eukaryota > Metazoa > Chordata > Aves > Passeriformes > Cinclosomatidae > Ifrita > Ifrita kowaldi. The sequence goes on from VZRS01001590.1 coordinate 33,895, forward strand.
TTTGTTACACTATCTCAATTGTGCTCCCTTTGTCAAGTGAGATGTTTCCTACCAGTCTTTTTTGGATACAGGATGGGCCAGAGGAAAAAAAAGTAAATCCTACTTTTTCTCACTATTCCCTATTGTGTTTACTTACTTCTAGTATTTTTGTGCCTTGGCTTTTTTTTATCCTTCACCTTCAGTGGTAGGAAGGTAATATGTAAGACATACAGAGGAAAGCAAGTAGGTGTGGGAGATTGTAGTTTGCATGTGTCACCACCTTAGTATCTAACATGAGAACTTGGGAGTTTTGTTAGGATTTTTTTTCCTTTATGTTTATCAGATTTCAAAATCTGTCTTATTTTTGATCATTAAACAACAACAACAAAAAAATTCAGGGAATGGTGTAAATGTCAAATTAAATATCCTTGGCTGATCTTCAGTGGTTTTGTCTCTAGCTCCAGCAGTCACCATGGAGATTATATTGTATCTTTTGTCATATTTCTGAAAAACAGCAATGAAGATGAGGTTATACAATTAGTATTTCTGCTTCATCATTTAATGAAACTCTGTTAAAGAAAGGTTTTAATCTCTTCCTGCTTCTAAGACTTGAACTTCTCTGGGCACCCTGTGTATACAGATATGCCTGTATACCCATATGTGCCTGTATACCCATATATACCTATACACAATAATGCTTATAGCAACCAATTTCAAATTGCTGCATTAAGAAAATTGGAAAAAATCATTACTGGAGCTGGGTTTTCAGTCATTGTNCTGCAGCATTCGGATTAAACTGGAGAGGGTCCTAGGCCATCTTGTTCAGACCGTGCTTTTGTGAAGAAAGGTGGACCAGATGGTCCTTGAGGTCTCCTTCCAGCCTGGTGACCATGATTCTTTCCCCATTCTCTCCAAACAGAAGTTAATGAAGCATGCTAGACTGCAAAAATATTTCTCCATTTCAAATCCAGACAGGATTTCAATGGATGTTTGTTCTGTAAGAAAATCATATCAAACTGAATACTAACATTTGTTACACTATCTCAATTGTGCTCCCTTTGTCAAGTGAGATGTTTCCTACCAGTCTTTTTTGGATACAGGATGGGCCAGAGGAAAAAAAAGTAAATCCTACTTTTTCTCACTATTCCCTATTGTGTTTACTTACTTCTAGTATTTTTGTGCCTTGGCTTTTTTTTATCCTTCACCTTCAGTGGTAGGAAGGTAATATGTAAGACATACAGAGGAAAGCAAGTAGGTGTGGGAGATTGTAGTTTGCATGTGTCACCACCTTAGTATCTAACATGAGAACTTGGGAGTTTTGTTAGGATTTTTTTTCCTTTATGTTTATCAGATTTCAAAATCTGTCTTATTTTTGATCATTAAACAACAACAACAAAAAAATTCAGGGAATGGTGTAAATGTCAAATTAAATATCCTTGGCTGATCTTCAGTGGTTTTGTCTCTAGCTCCAGCAGTCACCATGGAGATTATATTGTATCTTTTGTCATATTTCTGAAAAACAGCAATGAAGATGAGGTTATACAATTAGTATTTCTGCTTCATCATTTAATGAAACTCTGTTAAAGAAAGGTTTTAATCTCTTCCTGCTTCTAAGACTTGAACTTCTCTGGGCACCCTGTGTATACAGATATGCCTGTATACCCATATGTGCCTGTATACCCATATATACCTATACACAATAATGCTTATAGCAACCAATTTCAAATTGCTGCATTAAGAAAATTGGAAAAAATCATTACTGGAGCTGGGTTTTCAGTCATTGTTTCAAGAGATGTATTTCAATGGACTTTTTTTTTTGGTCAGCAAATTCCTGGGTGGCTCCCTATCCTTCCATCTTGTATCTAAACACAGCAGAAAAACACAGAAGTCTGTGGGAAACCAAACTGATCATCCACTCCTGGCTTCTTTTGGAAGTTTAAACCTGCCCCCAGTAAATAAGCTTCACCCATATGAGGAAATCAATTCGAGAGAGAATGTCTTTTGAACACTTATCTCCAGTCAGCTGTTGAAACAAGTTCAGTTAGATGAAATTTTTGAACTGTATTCTAGTTATTTTTAAACTGATTATTGCTGAAGACTTAGGCTGCAAACTGCAAACTTTCACCTTGAAAAGTTAGCTAAACTTGAACTGTTACTTAATTTTGTGAAGGAAACCTCTAAGACAAGTGCAGACTGAAAGATTAAGGAGCTGCAACTGTCAACAGAAGCTGCAATATATCCAGATAGAAACAGCTACAGATAAAGAATTCTATAAAGAACTAGTAGGCCCCAGATCAAAAATCTTATGGAACCAAAAGGCATATGCAGGGTACATAAAGAGCATGTGGAGAATGAGTTCATAGGCTGTAAAGGTATAAAAGCCCAGGGATTTCTTTGTTCTAGGTCTCTCTCAGGAGGCACCCAGCTCAAGCTGTCCTTACTGTGGTACCAGTCAGTTACTAAATTATTTTTGCCTGAAATCAAACATGGACTCTGCTGTGGGAAAACTAGGGTGAAGAAGTTTCTTTAACAAAAACTCTTTTAGAGAGGTCTCAGTGATTTACTTTGTCTCTCAGTGCTGCTGTGACAGCAAGGCATGAATTAGAAAGATCAATCCCAGCAGTACCATCTGGGGTTGAAACAAAAAGGATTGTTGTACAGTGGGGTTGGTCGAATTTCAAGATACCATATATTCATGCCAATGAGGAGTCAGAGACCATGGATCTATTAAATAAAGTTCCTGTAAAAACAGTTGATGTACTTGCCTTGTCCAAATGTGGTGAGACAACATGATATGGCATTATCTACCCACTGATGGCTGGAGGTTATTGCAGTCCTCACTATACAAGTGTAGGTAATTAGCGTTAAGATTTGTACCCTTAAAAAGACAGAACTGCCGACCACCCGTCTTGTTGTGAATGACTTGTCAATCTCATGCAGGCTGTGAGTCACTCATTCGTACCCAAGTCCCTAAGACACCAATAGCACTTTGATAGGCAACCAACAGCACATGAACAGATAGGTAAGACAAAATGTGCCAGGTCTAGCTTGCAAGGAATCTCTGGAGGTCATCTTTTTCAGTCTCCTGGAATAGAAGTTGGTCTCTAAGTCTTACGGCTCAGCATGTTGTCCTGGGGAGTCTTGAGTTTTCCCCCACAGTATTTAGTTACTTCACTGTGTTCTAGCAAGTAACAAGCAGCATCATTCTTTCCCAACTATTCCATGTATATACTGATCTGTAAAGGAATAAAAGTGTGTTTCATTTCATATACTTAGTAAATTCTGTATTAATTAAGGCAGAATTCTAAAACTTTATCCTGAAATGTAAGCCAGACTTTGCTCATTTCTGGAAATATTCAAGGTCAGGTTGGACAGGGCCCTGAGCAACCTGATCTAGTTCAAGATGTCCCTGCTCATTGCAGCAGGGTTGGACTAGATGACCTGTTAAAGGTCTTTTCCAATTCAAACAAAAATATAATTCTACGGAGTATGAAATGAGAAATGAAAGAAATTTTACGGGATGACTGTGACTTTTTTCTGAGGTAAGAAACATGAATCAAGTATTGTTTTTAAATTGTCATTATGCCTGACATGAGACCAAGTCTTCCAGGTTCCAGAAGGATGGAAGGGTTGGACTGTCAAGTCAAGGAGTCATAGGATGATTGGTGTTGGAAGACACCTTAAAGGTTGCCTAGTTCCAGACCTCTGCTGTGGGCAGGGACACTTCCCACTAGACCAGGTTGTTCAAAGCCCCATCCAGTCTGGCCTTGAACACTTCCAGGAATGGGGCATCCATAACTTTTCTGGGCAACCTGTTCCTGTGCCTCAGTACCCTCATGATAAAGAACTTCTTCCTAATACCTAATCTAAACCTGCTCTCTTTCAGTTTAAAGCTATTCCCCCTTGTCCTGTCACTGCATGCCCTTGTCAAAAATCCCCTTTAGCAGCTCTCTTGTAGGGTTCCTTCAGGTACTGCAAGGTGCTATAATGTCACTAGTGAGCAGAGTCCCAGTGAGAAACAACATGGACGGTTTATGAAGATAAGAAAACCGACGCTTTATTAACTTACAGATGCGCTTATATACCTTAGCACGCTGGACTGACATAAGGGTATTGGTTAACTGACCTGCCACCCCCCAGAGGGATTGGCTGGACCCAGTAACTCTTAGCTCATGTATTTTCTTCTTTGGTATCATAATAATACCATAGTTTACAATATCTCTCAACTGTTTTCCCACAGTGTTCGTGAGAAAGCAAGGCTTTCACACAGACGCCTGTCAGAGAACTGAAATCTCCCTGCACCCAGGCCTTTAACATCCACACTATAAGGTCTCCCCGGAGCCTTCTCTTCTCCAGGCTAAACAATCCCAACTCTCCCAGCCTGTCCTCACAGCAGAGGTGCTCCATTCCTCTGATTATCTTGGTGTCCTTCCTCTGGACTCACTATGTCCATGGTCTTCTTAGACTGGGGCCCCCAGAACTGGATGCAGTAATCCAGTTGGGGTGTCATGAGAGCAGAGGGGAGGTGCAGAAATGCTTCCCCTGACATGGACCACTTCTGGGCAAGCTTCTTTTGGTACAGCCCAGAGTGTGAGCACAATGCTAGAACTTGAGAGTGTACTAATACAACTTGCTTCTAGGAAAATCCCAAACTGTGCAGCTGTGTTTTGCAGGGTTTTTTGTTGAGCATTATTTTGATAGCTAAATGATTTTCCAAGGCATTTGAATACTTCTGTTTCATTGTAAGTAGCTAGTATTTTTTTTTTGCTTCTCAGCTTTGATTAGGGTTATAAAAATAAGTAGTTTGACAGGAAGACTTACAGCAACTGAGTTTAAAAGCATGATGGTAATTTTTTAAGAGCCATCTTTTAAGAGCTCAAGAGCAGGCAATTTCAAAGTATTGTAATTCAAGGAAGTGGGGCAGAAGGCCAGCTTGGCTGAGCAGGAATCTTTTTCTAGAACTTAAATAAAATTGGGAGATGTATGGACATTGAAAGCAAAGACAGATGACACAGGAGGGCTGCAGAGATACTGGTTGCCACTGCAGGGCAGAGATTTGTGTGGTTAAAGCTTGATGAACATCCAAGCTGGACAGCACTGTGGTGGACAACAAAATGGCTTTTTAAAAAGTTTAACAGCAAAAGGATGTTCAGAGATAATATTGGTCCATTACTTGATGAGGTCAGTCACCTCACAAATAGGGATGTGGACAGAGCAGAGATGTTTAATGCCTTTTTTACCTCTATCTTTAACACCAGTGATGGGCCCAGGGATGGACCCCTGTAGTCCTGTGACTTTAAGGCTTTATAAACTCTGAAGGTGTTCAAGATTTACTGCTCCAACTGAATGAAGTCAGTTGGGCCTGATGGAATTCATCCCAGTGTACTGAAAGAGCTGGCTGATTGTATTGTGAGTCCTCTCCATGTTATTTTTCAATGGTCTTGGGAGTCTGGAAAGGTACCAGTTGAATGGAAGCTGGCAAATGTTGTCCCAGTTTTCAGGACGACATAGAAGGAAGGCTCTGGTAATTACAGGCCAGTAAATTTCACTGCAGTGCCTGGTAAAATTATGGAGAAGGTTATTCTGTGAGCAAGGAAAAAACACCTGAGAGACAATGCTGTCATTGGTCATAGCCAGCATTGGTCCATGGGGAAAGTCCTGCTTAAGCAACTGAAGTTTGGAGTTGGACTCCATGATCCTTATAGGTCCCCTTCAACTTGAAATGCTCTATAACCACAATGCTTTCTTCACTAGGTTCTTCATCTATAGTAGATGATTTATAATACCTGTGCCTATTGGACATTTTTGTGGTCTTTGAATAGTAACCTGGAAAAACACATTAAAGCCATATTGAACTTCTACCATTTAAGATAGTTTTGATCATGTACAACTTTGTTTACCTGTGCACACATTATGAAGCTAAGTAAGTATGAAAACAAAGTAGTATGCAAAAACATGCGCTTCTTCTCTGTACTAAATGAAAGAAATACTGCTTAATGAAAGAATACAGACAGGAACAGTCTGTATCGTCTGAATACAGTGGCTGAAATGCAGCTTTTGCTGGGATTATATTCATAACACGTGTATCAACCTAGCAGAAATTCAGGAGTGATATCTGGCAAAAATTGGTAAAATAGTCAAGCAATAGATTATGGATTCTGAATCTGAAAGTTTAATATGGTACTTTACTTCTCTAGTTAGCCAGGTGATGTAAGCCTTTGTTAAGTAGAAGACTCTGGAAGACATTATTAATAAATGACACTGTGTTTCAGAATATGAATAGATGACTGTTAAATGCTGCAATTCTCTGAAACAGTAACTGTCTGTATTAATATTAATGTCTGAACAAAATTAAAATTCCGTTTACTTTTACTGAATCCTAAAATTCCTTATCTGTTAATTGAAAGTAGTGCAGGATAAGCTGTACCACAGACCTCAGTTGATGTCTTTTTTTTAAAGGTTGTAAATATTGCAAGCAGCATATCAAGTTTTCAGTTTCTATTAGCAGCACTTCCTTTAAAACAACTAGATTGGTTCCTACCAATATAATGAAAAAGATACAATGAAAAGAAGTTTATTAGAATAGGAAAATGTTTCCCTATAATGGTCTTTTGTTTTCTTAGCCTCCTCCAGGAAATGTGAAAATGCCTAATGTACCCAGTACCCAGCCAGCAATAATGAAACCAACAGAAGAACCATCTTCCTACACACAAATAGCAAAGGTTTGTCTGCAACTTTGAGGCACTAGGTTCCTTTTAATTACAATTATTTAAATACTCTTCTGGAATAATGTATTTTGTAAATAAGCATTGCTTTTATAATTAAAATTAATACTGCCTTTAAGTAATTGGCTGATATGTGAATGTGTGCTATATTGGGTCAGTCTTCATAACTGGAGATGCTTAATTATAGTCAAAAGACTTGGAATATTTATGCCATACTCATACTTTTTAACAATCTCTGATGACATTTGTTTTGTTCAGGAGCATGCCTTGGCCCAGGCAGAACTGCTAAAGCGTCAAGAAGAACTGGAAAGAAAAGCAGCTGAACTAGATCGCAGAGAAAGGGAAATGCAGAGTCTCAATCAGCAAGGGGGTACGCATGAAAAATATACTTTAAATTTCAGAAATTTCACTTTTTCCTAGAAACTTTTAATATTACAGTGGCATTGTGAAGCAGATTGAAGAAAGATTTTTGTAATGACTTCAGGAAAAGGAAGTTTATCTCCCTTGAGAAAATGCATACAGTGAAAAAAAACTGGGCTGTCCTTTCAGGTTTTCACTGAAAAAAATGTAAATGTGGCTTCTATTGCATGTTATTCTCTTCTGTCAGCTATTTTGTTCTAGATTAGTATCTGAGTAATACTACTGAATAGAAATGGAGCGTTTTGAGATGAAGTAAAACTAACTTCCTAAAGTAACATCTCTTTGATTTCTCATCTGTCAGTATAGCTGTAGGAGAACTTTCCTAGTTTGATGCATTTTCATATCTTTTGCTGTGTTACAAATGTAATATTCTACACAAATAGCAGAAAGATCTATGCTATTATTAATCTTTTATTAGTTTTTTGTGTGCCACAAACTCTGTGCTCTGCAAAATCAACAGTGTTTTTACAGCAATTTCACAAATGTGAGAAGATTTACGTCCTCTTAACTGAAGATGCTGTGCTACAAGTACATCTGCGGCAATATTTGTTATCAAAAGGAAGAATTTCAGACTGAAGTTCAGAAAAAACCCCTAAAACCCAACAAAGCAAACCATTGTGTGCAAGGTTGACTTTATCTAGTCTTTTCATTTTTATCTATGGTTCTGTTTCATTTTCACACATTCTGGTCTTTTTCTTAATATGCAGTGTTACAATTCCAAATTGCATAATTGCTTAGTAATTCAAGTTGTCAGGGAATTTTGTAGAATAGAATAAAATACTTTCAGTTGGAAGGGACCTACAATGAATCACAGAATAGTTAGGGTTGAAAGGGGACTCTGGAGATCTTGTCCAACCCCCTGCCAAGGCAGCATCACCTGGAGCATGTGATACAGGAATGCATCCCAGGTGGGTTTTGAAGGTCTCCAGAGAGGGACAGTCCACGAAGCCTGTTCCAATGCTGTGCCACCCTCAGTGTAAAGAAGTTCTTCGTCATCTTGAGTGAAACTTCTTGTGTTTTAGTTTATTGCTATTGTGTCTTGTCCAGTATCTGGGCACCACTGAAAAGAATCTGGCATCAACCTCTTTGCACCCACTTTGAGATATTTATATGCATTGATGAGATCCCCTGTCAGTCTTCTCTTCTCTAGACTAAATGTAGCATTAGCCGTTGGGCTGCCCGGGTGGCTCTGGCACGCTACACTCTCCGCGGCTGTTAGGATTTTGGCCTTGGATTAGCGTTGGGCTCAATGGGAGCCTGGTGCTCTCTCTGGGCACCCGATGTTTTGGGCTCTGGCCTCGGCCAATTAACCGACGGGGACAAAGGAAGGAGAGACGGGAGATTCTCTTTGAAGCAGACTGAAGCGTTTATTGTCCAATCTTGTTTGGGGGCGAGAATCTCAAGGGACAAAGGAACGAACATAGGGTTTTAAGGAACAGAAAAAGGGGAGGGGTTTACATCATTGTCCAATAAGGAAAAGCAAAAGGGGAGGAACTAAGATACAAACAACCAACCACAGAGCCAGAAGGGAGGAGACAACCCAAGGAAGCCAATCATAAACCAAAAAGAACAGAGCTTTCCAGAACCGGGGGAGGAGACGGGCTTGGAGTGACAAGAGAAGGAAGGCCTTCTGGCCAAGGATCTGCCTACAGCCCGTCCCTTGGGGTGGATCCATCTGCCCATTGGATGGCAAGTCTTGGAGGGACAGGAGGCGGGCCCCAAGCGGGCCAAGGCGCACTGCCACATCTCCCCCGTTTTTATTTACTAAACGAAAAAAATTTTTTGAAACAGAACAAGGTAAAGAGAATTCACATAATGAAGATTAAAATGGAATGAATTTAGGCAAATTACTTAAGATTAGGTAAATTAATTAAACAAGATAAATTTAGAATTGGGTTATTTCTCCTCTTGGCTCTGCAGTAAGGAAATTTACAAAATTAGAACAATGAGACAAGTCTTCAAAGGACTTTACAATAAAATACTGCAAACAACTGAATATACACAAATTGACGAAATAAACTAGGGGTAAGTGGACGCGGCTACGGCAGGTGAAAAATGAGGGGGTTCTGAGGCAGCAGACGCTGAGGGCTGACGCGGGCAGCGCCCCCCAGCAGTAAAATGGGTAAAATCCACTTGGATAATATAACACAGGAGAACTTAAATTCACAAACAATATCGACATAACTTTTACGTTTAACTTTGGTTGCTCCTTTGCCCATTGTTGAATACAGCGTTATAAAAGTACATTATTAACATAACAGGTTAAAATGTTGGGGTACAAAACATGCAACTTAATAAAGCATAAATGTGAAGAGCAAATTAAGGATAAGTGAATATTGTCTTACTAAATTAACTAGTAACGAACTAAAAAGCTAAATGCAAGGCGGTACATAACGCAATTGAATAAGAAATGTTTAAAGTAGGATAAAATGAGAATGGCAAAACAAATTATAGAATTTGCTCAAAACAACATTGGTAGCATTAAATTGTGGTAAAGCAAACCACTTAATAA
>VZRS01001591.1:3118-35748 GCA_013398055.1 Ifrita kowaldi
GCTCGGCTCCCGCACCCCGCCCCGAGCCCTCCCAAACGCGCAGGGCGCGGACACGTACCTGCTTCCAAGGAGACATTTCCCGCTGACGCCAGCCCCACCCCAGGCCTCGCCTGGCTTTTATAGAGCGGGAGCTGGCGGCTCCTGTCCTCCATCAGGCGCATGGGGCTGAGCAGGGGGCCCTCGGCAGCTTCCCAGGAGAGCTCGGCAGCCGTGTCAGAGCCCCGGGCTCGCTCTGCGTTGCCACCTTTGCCAGCCGGCTGCTCTCCAGCTTCTAGCCCAAAACTAGGTGCTGAGCTGCTTCACGGCAGAAGAGCTAGAACCTCACACCCCAAATCCGCCAATTCCATCCACCTGTGCTAGCCATGCGTATGTTTGCGGAGGAAGCGTTCAGCCAGCAAGGCACCTCCTGAGTCCTCTGCTTGCGGGGTGGTGCAGGTTTGCGCGGGGAGTTGCAGTGGATGCAAATGCGGTTCAGCTCTTGTCACGCTTTCAGTTTGGATTGTTGTTTTTGATAGGCTTCCTGTGTGAAGCACTGCCCTGTTTGCCTGAAAAAAAAAAAAAGTAGATTCAAGCAAAAAGCAGCAAAAGAGGTTTTGGTTTGGGACTCTTAATTATCCGGAAGTCTTTGATCTAATTTCGGTTTATTCCCACCACAGTGGAATTTTATCTCTCTCTCTGCTGCAATCACAGGAAATGGTTCTGCAGTGCCCGGAGACTCAAGTCAAGTACAGGTTTTCAACCGGGAAGATTTTAACTCTTCTGCAATCCCTTAGGGATAAATAGGAGCAGGATTTTTAAAAAACTGTAGGACAAGCTGTGAGGAGAACTCTGTTGCAACATGGAAAAGATTGAAGGGAAAAAAAGAGCAGGTGACTAGGGTATTAAAAAAAAAAATTATCCCTAAACGTTGTAGGCAGCATATCATATGTAGGAATCATATTCCCTCAATCCTTATGAATGGACCCGTATTTTATTCCTTACATTTCCTACCTTAGCAAATGTAATTTCTTCCCCAACAGTGGCCGCTAAGATCAGCCCATATTCATGTAGTAGCCGTTCCTGAATGTGGCTTTCTGACAGTTGTTTAACCATGGAAAATTTAAGATGTGTTTTTAATATTCACCTACAATAACCACTTTTTCCACATGTCAAAGCCAAAACAGCAGTACTCTTAAGAGCCTGAACATCCCAAACATCCATCACTGGAAGGAGATTGGAGAGACCATCAGACTTTATCAGGAAAAGATTTATAGCACTAGCATATCCAGGGCTTCCCAGAAGCTCTTCTTTACTTTGTTCTCTTCACAATCTTGCTACTTTTTTGGTGCTCTGGAGGACTGAATAAAGCCTGGTCGTCCCCCTGCCCCTGTCTGAATCGGGAATACAAGGTCAGCTTGGCAAACCCAGTCAGTGTTCAACTCCTCTTCATTATTCTGCTAAATGACCTATTTTTAAAGAAACATTGCCAAACTTCCTAGAATTAATCCTCCCTGCTATTAACATTACTACAGTGGAACTTCCTTTTTTTGATAAAGAAGGAAAAGGGCTGGATGATGCAATTTCCTTTTGTCAGCAATTACACTTTTATGAAGAGGTAGCTGTCAGCACTTACAGACCCTGCAGCTGCAAGGACTTTGTGGGACCTCACAGGCTACTCAGCAAGGGACAATTACAATTAGAGTTGTTTTCACAAACCTTCCTAAACATGTGATACCTTATTCGGTTTTTTAAGAGAGACCTTTCTTTTGACAATCCAGCCTTGAAAATCACAGCAATAAGAGTTATAGACATTCAGCTGGAATGACTAGGAAGATTTTCTATGGGCTATTGAGTCCTTCTTATTTTAGGGTTGTGAAGCACCCTCAGAGCATGTCCCAGTACCTGTGGGAAATTGACATTCTGAGGCAAAAAAGAGAGGAACTGGGAGCTTTTTTCTCCAAGTCCCTCCATGCTCATGCACCTCATAACTAGTGTCCACATGTTTTCCTGCTGAGTTCAGATAAACTTTTCTTCTGTCTGTACAGCATTGCTGAGAATCCCCATGCTGCTCTCAAACAGTCATGCCTTAACAGTGGGTCTACTGTTATTATGTCTGATGGACAAGGAATTCCAAGAGAATAGAGGACAGTAATATGACTGAAATACTGCTCAGATAATAATCCCTTTCCCATGGATGCTTTGGCCTCCGAATGCAGTGATGATCTGGGAAAGCTGAGAAGAGGTTTTAAAGAGACTCAGGTCATTGCAGAAGCTGGTTGAGCTGATGCACTCAGGGCATGGCTGCTTTGTTTACGAACTCTTTGCACATACCTGCTTTTTCCCCTATGTCCTTTACTCTTCCCTGAACCACAGTCTACCATGTAATGGCTTCATTTGGTACATTAGGCAATATTGGTTTTAAAGACCTCTAAACAATTTTCTAAACTCTGTTATGAGCTCTGAAGTCTGCTAGCCACTCTTCTTATAGTCAAGACAAGTCATCACATCTCAACACATCAATGTGTCACTATATCATTGGAAACTAGAGATTTAGATTAGTCTCATTTATTTATCTGAATGTTTAACTCCCTTAATCACCTGTGAGTCATGGCCAATTTGCTACTACTTATCCATCCTTTTTTCTGCTTCAATCTCCAGCTATATGCTTTTGGTTTATGTTGACTTTTTGTAGGTCTCAATGCAGAAAGTATTCATACTGAGGGCAGCACATAGATGGTTGCTTAGCTTTATGCACTGTACTTAACACTTTACATAAAGTCAGCAGAACATGCTTAAATTGTGTGCATAGGTCTCAATAATATTGAGAATAATAAAGAATTCAACCTCTTTAGCTTGCTAGTATTGTCTGAGGTGAAAGCATAAATGTAACTGCAGAGGGTTTATCTTTTGATATGTGTTAGACCAGAGCTCAGGGCAACAGGAGCCTGGGTTTTTAAGAGCTGTCAGAGTCCAATTAGCCATCAGAATGACAACCACACTTCTGCAGTGCCCTTGACTCTTGTAGAGTATTTTAAAATCTCATCTTCAAACTGTATCACTATCTGGCTAAAAGAAATGGAAAAGATGTGCAGTTTGCCTAAACTAGTGTGGTTTCATTTACTTCAGTAGTGCTAGGCAAATTTACATTGTTGTTATTGCACTGCTTCTGCTGTATTTCTTAACATATTTTGAGTTTTGATTACGTTAATACCAAATTAAAGTTGTGTGGAAGCCTTATCTTTTTTTTTCAACACCTTTTGTGTCTTCTTTAGGAAAAGGAGTTAGGAATACTTCAAAAAGTAAGTAGAAGCATAGCTTTTCCCCAGCAAAACTTCAGTTCAAGATTTAGCTGAAAAAGGCAATGAAGAGCAGACTTGTGAATACAGTCATTTAACATTTATGCTTTTGTGAAGGCACTTATAACTTTACTTTCCATTAGTGTGAAAAACAAGTTGAATGACTGGATGAATATGTTTACTTGAGACCAGGAGGTGAGCCAAAAAAGGTGCAGGTCCTCTGGTGTGATAGCTGCAGTTGACAGCTGTATCATTAGAGAAAAATGTATCAAGAAAGAAAACCATACCATACACAAGGTGATGTGGTGCGTGTGTTTTGTGATCATGAGCCTTCCATACAACCAGAAGAGCAGAGCAAATATTCATCCCACGTGTTACACAGCATCTGCTTCTCTCTCTACCTCTCACAGACCTAATGGGCTGTACCAGGCATCTCACAAATGGATGCCCTGTTCAGCCACGGTAATAACTCTCCTGGATCATTAGACTGGGACTGGTATCACAGTTTATGGCTAGAAATAATGGGTTCTGTTGGTCGTATTTAAGAATGTTTCCCTTAAACATTCTGGTCTTTATGAAAATAATAATAAAAGGGATATATTGAAAACTGCATGGAACAAATAGTGTGCTGTTGTGAGTGAACTGAATATTTGGGGTGTGTTTCATGGTGGTCCTGAAACCCTGTGGATCCATGAGCGAGCTGCTGTACCTCTGGTACTTATGTCAAATTTCTGTTAAAAATACGTAAGCACGTGAATTTCTACAGCATTGAGAAAATGATTTTGCGTCTTACCATGCACCTCCTGCCAGCTTTTGTTTCCATCTGAGTTGTGAAGGTGCTCATGAGGTACTTCAGCCACCCCAACATATACAGGAGGGACAGTAACGCATAGGCAATGCTGGAGGTCCTTTGAGTGTATCAACTTCTTCACCCAAGTGACAGAGGAGCAGAGGAGAGGTGCTCACTGGGCCTCATACTCACCAACAAGGAGGGAATGTGAGGGTCCAAGGCAGCAGTGACAATGAGATGGTGGAGTTTGGGATCCTGCAAGGAGATAAGACAGTAAAAAGCAAGCTTACAACCCTGGACATCAGGACAGCAGATTTTGGCCTTTTCAAAGGGTAGAGAGCCATAAAATAAAGCCCTAGAGGAAAGAGTGGCCCAAGAAAGCTGGTTAATATTCAGGCATCACCTCCTCCAAGCTGAGGAGCAATCTATCCCAATGAGGAGGAAGTCAGGCAAAATTTCTGCATGAATGAACGATGAGCTCCCAGACAATCCCAGAGAAAAAAAGGAAGCATACAGGGAGATGAAGCAAGGACGGGTAACCTGAGAGGAATACAGATTCATCGTCAGAGCATCTAGGGGTGAAGTTAAGAAAGATAAAGCCCAACTGGAATTTAATCTGTCTAGGAATCTAATCTTTAATCTGTCAAAGACAACAAGAAGGGCTTCTATAGGTAAATAGGTAACAAAAAGACGAGGGAAAATGGGGATGCATTCATTGCTGGATGAGATGGGAGACTTCTTTACACAGGATGTGGAAAAGGCTGTAAGAATGCCTTGTTCACCTCAGTCTTTACTAGCAAGACTGACCTTCAGAAATCCTAGGTCCCTGAAACCAGGGGATCCCTGTATCAGAGGAGACATAGCATTGGTGGACAAGGATCAGGTTAGACCATATTTAAGCAGACTTGACATGCGCAAGAAGGTCAGGAAGAAGGACCCAGGCCAGTCAGCCACGCTTCAATCCTTGGAAGGCAATGGAGCAGCTAAACTTGGAAACTGTTTCCAGGCATGTGAAGGATCAGACAGTTGTCAGGAGTAGCCAACATGGTTTCACCAAGGGGAAGATGTGTTTGACCAACTTGATAAACTCCATGGTGAAATGACTGGCTTTGTAGATGAGAAGAGAACAGTGATTATTGTCTACCTAAACTTCAGGAAGGATTTTGGCACTGACTCCTCTAAGATTCCCATAGTGAACATGAAGTATAGGCTGGATGAACAGTGAGCTGGATTGAGTAGTGGCTGAACAGATGTGTCCAGAAGGTGGTGATGAGTGGTCAGAAATGTAATTGTAGACCAGTCACTGGTGGTATATCCCAGGGATGAAGACTGGGTTAATTCATTAACAGTATTAAATAATACTAAATAACAATATAGTAAACATCCTCGTTCATGATCTGGATGGTGGTGCAAAGTGCACCCTCAGCAACTTTGCTGATGGCGCAGATCTGGTAGGGTGGCTGATACAGCAGAGGGTTGTGCTGCCTTCCAGAGACACCTCAAGGGGCTGGAGAAATGGGCTGACAGAAACCTGAGGCATTTCGGCCAGGGGAAGTGCAGGGAGCAGTAACCCCAGGCATTGGGATATGCTGGGGCTGCCTGTCTGAAAGGCTGTGAGGGTGACCAAGGGCTGACACACTTGCCCAGAGAAGCTGTGGAGTCTCCATCACTGGAGGTATTCCAAAGCTGTTTGGATGTGGTCCCAGGCAGCTTGGTCTAGGTGGCCCTGCTTGAACAGGGCTGTTGGACCAGACGACCTCCAGAGATCCCTTCCAACCTGTAGCAGTCTGTGATTCTGTGATTCCTTTGGTGTGATAGGAACCTTTGGCCAATGTGCTGTGGCACTTCTGTTTTCACCCTTAGACTCTGAGGAGGACAATTGGGTATGATTCATTTGACATTCTGCTATTCCCATTTAACACATTCTATGTATTCATTACTGTGTTCCTACATGTGAAGCAGGCCACACACAAAAAAATAACCTTCTCCCTTCTTAACAAATTCAACCAAACGATTTGATGAGTCAGTAATTTATACTGTTTACCTCTTTTTATGTCAACAATCCCGAGACCTGGAACAACACATAATCATAATGATTATAGACATAATGAGCTGATTTATTACGTAGTCACCACATGGTATTCTGGTGCATATTCAGCTGTAATGATGTCAAACAATACGACTGGAAAATCTATCTGCTCAGACTACCACTGCCTACTGGGAGCAATAAATTATGCTAATGCAGTACCAGACACATGTGTTCTCTGGACTCACTGCTCCATCTCTACTTAAATTATGTATATATCAAAAACCTTTGACATTTTTAGAATTTCAGAAAAAAAGAAAATCAGTTGGGGATTCTTTTAAGGAGTGGTTGTGAGTGCTGATGGTAAATGTAAGTGAAATACTCTCCCAATACAGTTCTGTGATATGGAATCACTCCTACAGCTGTACATTTTCACTGAGTTTAAGAAACTGTTTGTTCTGATTGCACGTCTAGTTCAGTCTACTTCCTTGGCTGTGCAAAGTGTTATTCCAGAGGGGAACATCCTTTGACAGGGCTATCGCAGCTACTTTCATATCTTTGCATTTCATTGCAAAAGACATAAACTTCTCCTCATGCTACCAAAAGAACCATTCCCTGGACCACTACTAAAGGTGTTTATGGCTCACAGTTGCCCCCTAAAACATGAATTTTTATGCTGATTCGTACAACAGGTGAGATGAAAAGCAAATGTAATAGGTGCTGCAAGGTGAGTAGATAAATTATGGATATGTGCAAGCATGGAGGATAAGTACCATGAACAGTAAAGAGTGGAGATAACTGAAGAGGAGCAGAGGCTCTTGTTTAAATATAAAGAAAGTCAAAACCCCAAGAATAACTATATATACACCATAGGTCAGTGTAGAACCATACGTCCAGAAAGAAAAAAATCTGGATTGAAATCACTTGTTCATATGATCTCTAAACAAGTCAGTGCTCCATTGGAACAGAAAGCCTTACATTAATTCCAGGCAGCTGACAAAATAAAACATCAGGTGTTTCTGTTTCCTGGCTATATTCACTAATTTTCACTAGAATCCCACTAACAGAGGGCCTCAACTGTCTGATGCAACTGTGCTTTGTAAAACAACATTCCTGGTTATCATCTTTCAATTTGCCGGTGCATACATTATTCCTGTGTTCTGTATAAAAATGTCTGATTTACTTTCTCTTGGCTGTTCTTTGTGTTGTATCTATCAAGATAATGTAGCTATCAGTCATCTATCTATTATGTTGTTTCATCTAAAATTAGAAGTCAAATATTTACAAATTGTTGCCTTTTCATGCGTCTGTTGCATCTCTTGTCCAGCCATGGTTCTAATAACATTATTGGTATCAGAAGCAGGTAATAGCTGCTCTATTTATCTGAATACATAGAAATTATATATTTGGCTGAAAAAGCTTAGCTGTAGCTCAGTTGTACTCAGTGTAGTTGTTTCTAGAAGCAGAGCTTGATCTTTTTAAGAAGCCTGTTTTGTCTTCTTTTTTTCCTCCTTTTCTTACCATAGCAGTAATTACCTCCCCTTGATCAAACCAACTGATTTTACAGTTTCTCAATTTAAAGTAGGTCAGGCCCTGTCTTCTGTTTGTCTGGATTACTTTCTGTTTGAGCTTTCATGCATGTTGTGAACAGCTCACCCGGTCACACTGGACAGCCTCATCTGCAGACTCAGCCAGCCCCATGCAAATGGACCCAAATGTGTCCAAATGGACACACTGCACCTTCCACGTGGGCTCCTCTGGACCAGGCTTCACCACGGGGATTGCACTGCTTTAAT
This sequence comes from Ifrita kowaldi, assembly GCA_013398055.1. NCBI lineage: Eukaryota > Metazoa > Chordata > Aves > Passeriformes > Cinclosomatidae > Ifrita > Ifrita kowaldi. The sequence continues at coordinate 11,006 of VZRS01001591.1, forward strand.
TTCACTTGAATGGACAAGGTCTGCCTGAGAGTTTCTCCCTCCCTCTTTGTGCTTGTGGCTCTTTCTGCCAGGCTGATTTTCCACTCTACCTTGGTTATGCTCCCTTTACAGTCCTTCTTGGCTGCAGGGATCATCCAAACCCTGTTCCTAGCACCAAGAACATGCATCATTCAAGGCAGGACTGAACTGATCCGCTGGGATATGTACAGGGCCCATTCTATATGATTTCAGCATTTTTATGACCTGTGAACCTATAGAAAGCATTTTGAGACAGGCATTCTGCAGCACAGACCATCACTGTTTCCCACTCCAGTTCTACCAAAACCCATGTCCACTTTGGCTTTTGGTGGATTGCATTAGGGGTAGCAGCATGATTATCACAAGGTGTTTTGTCTGATGATTATTTAAAGATGGTTTTTCCTCTGGAGTTTGAGACCTCCCTCCAGAACATGAGCTAGTCAAGGTTCAGTGATTCCCAGGGAGACTGGGAAGAGTCCTGCCTCACAGCTGCAGAGCAAGAAGACATTTTTCTGTCAGTGCTAAGGAAATGTATTGTCAAAAAATTGTCTCTGAGCTCAACACAACCGAGACTGAAATTTCTAGGTGGCTTCTGATCTCAGTGGACAAGGCAAAAATCATGGAAGAAGTCACAGATGGCAGATGAACAAATGTTTTACTATCCCTTTAAAGTCAACATCTCTTAATATAATTTCAGGAGAACTTGACCTTTTCTTTGAGCTAAAAAATCTTCAGACTCCTGTTAACCAGGGAAAAGGGCAGGGAGAAATAGCTGAAATGAATTCTAATAATTTTATATTATCTTGCCTACTGATAAGATATTTGAATAGTGCTCAGCATGGAAAAAGAAGGTAAGTTTTCCATCTACTTCTAATGGGAATTTAATGTCACATTGGTTTTCGACAGAAACTTTGATTAATTAGCAGCATTCTAAACTCAGAAACTAATGGTCTGTGAGTTTTGCTTGTCTTTAGAAGGTGATTAACTTAAAAACCACTGAGACTTGCTATTTCTTCTTAGCATCATAGACTCATTTAGGTTGGAAAAGACATTTAAAATCATCAAGGCCAAGCATTAACCCAACACTGAGTCACTCCCTCTGTCCTTTCCCTTTAGAATTGGTAGAATGAGGCACCTTCTACTTGTGAAGACATTCTAACCTCTTCTTCTGAAGATGGTATCAAGTTTTCTCAACTGATATTCGTCTTCTCACTTGGCCATGAATACAAATGCACTTTACAGTGTAGCTTGCCAGATGGAGTAAGAATCACAACACCTCTCTACTTCAGATAGCAGAGGGAAGACTATTTTTCGTGATAGTTCTGTTGAGAATTTCAGGCATATTTCAGGCAATGGCACAAGAAGAAAAAGTATTTTACTGTTGGCTTTGTGAAATAAAGCCAGGTACTATAGCTGACCAAATGACTTTGTGTTTTTTGTCCGTGCTGTAGCAGCAAGGCAAAAAATGTTAGTTCTTACTATATATCTGACAAAAACATCTCCACCATGAGGAAATTTTATTATATTGGTTTCAGGAAGCATTGTAGAGGTATAATAGTGTTGAAAACTCCCCAGATTCCAGAGAGATATGATATTTTGGAAAATACACTGTCCAGAATACACAAGCCTGGCTCTGTCTTTCATTTACTCCCTTACTATTGTTATTTGCCCTTCTTCTTAGCTGAATATAAAGTGCTACTCTGTGTAGCTGAAGAGTGTTAAGATCAATGCTGTGTGGGTAGCCAGAGGTATTAAAAGGCACTTGCTGACACCATCAACAGCACTGAACCTCCACCACACTAAGAGCAACCCCCCAAAAAAAAACTGTAAAGTAGAAACAAATTACCTAGATGACCATCTGAGAGGCTGAATATTTTAGAATAAATTTGTTAAAGATGCACTCATGGGCTTCACTATGGTTTACAGATTAGTCACCAGAACGCTCCCAGTTGGCACAGAAATGTGAATTTGGAGCTGGAGGACTCCAAGTGTCTCACCGTGCTTTTGGGTATGAATATTTTCTAGGCTAACAAATGACCAAGGCTGGCTCAAGTATTTTGGGAAAGAAATTTTTTTTTTTTTTTTTTTTTTTACAAATATGAGAAAGACAGAAATGGTTCAGTGGTTGGAGCATTGGATTCTGACATGATTTTATATCCATTTGAGCATAACCATAGATCTCCTTCATTATGTCAGTCAAACTCTTAGAGCCTTGGTTCTCTCTACTTTACAGGACAATTGCCCAAGAATAACAGAATCGGGAGCTATTTGGAGCGAAGGTGATAGCTCTCTGTAAAACAAGGCTACCAGGTTTTTAGAGGTTTTTTTCCTTCTTTTCCAAGCTTGCAGCAGAGTAGGACATACCTGAGTACTGTGATCACCAGAGTTGACAGAGAAGACTCAGTCTAGGTTTGCTTTGTCTGAGCTCATGTTGTGTGAAACAGGAAGAGACAGAAAAATCAGTGGTAGCCATATTGTCAGTCAACAGTTTACAAAACCTGCAGATCTGGTATTTGGGAACAGAAACTACCTGAAACCTGTATCATATACAAAATGGCACCTTTTTAATGGATAATAGTGTTTGACAGATTCTCCTGAGCCTTGATATTTCTTCCCACAAGGCACACATGAAAGAAGCCAGGCAGCTCAGGCCGAGGATCTCACACATCTCTGTCGCACCAGAGCAGCTTTTTTTCCCCCTCATTCTTCCTGTGGAAGGTTGACTTATCTCCTTACCTGTGAATCCTAAGGTGCTCCCAGGAAATAGATAATCTGCTGTCTCCCAGGAAATAAAAATGTTAAAAGCAAAGTATTATGAGAGTGGCACCATTTGGGTTTTATATTGGTAAAATCTTTTTCAGATTTGTTTGCCCTGTTGGCAGCCTTATGCTCTGGGACTTTGCAAAAGAATATCACCCATTTGCCAATACAACAGAGCAAGCATGACAAAATCTGTCCTGCTGTGCTGTGGTGAAGCAGCTGCTTGGTATTATGGGATGCATATTGACATGGTGTTCCCTTGTCAAATAGCACAGAACAGTTTCCTGGCTGACAAAACGCTCTGGACAGCCTAGTGGCTTTCCCCAATCCAGTTGCTAATTCCTGCAGTCTCCTACCCCTGGAATAGCCACAAAATCCTCTCTTCTGACACCACTATTAAACACAAAGACATTCTCACCCGTATGAGTCTCCACCAGATCACATTTCCCCATGCTCCCATTGGGAATGACCTCAGCCCTCATGTGATGGCACCTTTCAGCCTCCCATCTATTTCCTGTTTGTGATAAATGGTTATGAGTCAGTTGCCTTTTCTTACCTCCTGTGATGGCATCCTGATGGGATGACTGCAAAATCAGGGGCCTGGGACTAGTCCTGCCTTCCTGTTCATCATCAGATTCAGGTGCTGTGAGATCCTGGATGTGGTCACTAAACAGGATGCCAAAGTAGTGAGAGTATAAAACAAATAAAGATCCTCTTTCCTCTATTGTTTCTATATAATAGATGAAAAACTGCAAAGTTCTCTGCAATCATGACCAATGCTTTCTGTGGTTATATACACAAACACACACACAGAGAGAAATATATAACACAGGATAAGGTTTTCCACGCCTACATCCTCATGCTGTATGACTGGTTGCTTCAAAGGAGCTGGAGCTCTCAATTTTTTTAATGCTTAGTCCCCCAGATATACCCATGTTGGATTTAAATGAGCAAATTGTACCTGTTTTTCTTGCCAGAGTGCTTTGAGCCAGCATCTTGATCAAAGTGAGGACAACTGGCAATACTGTAAGAGGCAATCATTATCAGTAAACTGAAATCAATGAATCTCTGGCAATTTGTAACAGGTAAGAATCTGCCTTTAGCAACAGGGAAAGCCTTGAGGCTTGTCTGAGAGGCACGGTAAGACACAGCAATCCTCAGCAGCAATAAAGCTGTCATAATGAGCTGAAGCTAAAAGCTCTGGGTTAAGTGGGCATCCTGGGACTCACAGAATGGCACTGCCAGATACAGCAACCCCCTGGTTAATGCAACGGCCCTGAGAAATGAAAGAGGTGGCTGCCACAAAGTAGTCGTGAAACTGCTTTTGCTGGTCACTGAGGGCTGTAAAGAGCAGGGGAACACTGTGGTGGCATGAGCCAGGCTGGGTCTTGGGAAGACACATGGAAGTCCAGTCAGAAAAATTCCTCAGTTTTTGAAAACATTTGTAAATTAATTAACTCTCTCTGTGTGTTACCTTTTTGTAATACTCAGAGAGGGCATGATTCTTACTTCCAGCAAAGTATCATGTTTTTATGTCACTGGAATAACAAACATTTTAAATTTATAGGGGTCTTTTTAGATCAGCTCTTTGCCTAAGTATAAATCACTTTTCCTCGTTACAGGGAAAGAAAAGCATAAATATGACTTGACATTCTTATCACCTATCCATTCCCCAACTAAAAGATTTACTGTGTTGCTCTCTGGGAAACATTCCTGTAGTTCAGGGACTCATGTAGAAAAACTCAGCTGTGAGACAACCTTATGTGTCTGGGAGATGTAAGTCAAACTCTAGTAATCTTCATGAATCTATAGTACATTAGCTGCCAGATTGCAAAGGATGGATAAGACTCTGCTATTTTTCACTTGACTTTGACATAGCTACCATAAAAGCCATATACTCTACAGAACTTTGTGAGGTATGAGAGGCTTGTGCCCATTAAAATTTACTGGAGTATGGCTTACTATTCAAACCGGAATCTCTTAAGGCTGTGAATTCTTTGCTAATATCTTCAGTGTAATTGAAAAATTGATTTGTATATGGTGAATGTTATTTGAAGCTGTAGTGTTTGCAGATTTACTCTAGTTCCTTTTAACCTGAATGTATATGCAGAAGTATCCTGCTTCCAAGAGAGACCAATACCCTCCTTCAGGAGTCACCACAGAGATTTTTTTTTCCACAGTGATGTCCCCAGTTTTCTACAATATGTAATTATTCCACATGTTTCTGCTCTGATGGAAAGGGTCACACTGCTCATTGGTACAGCTGCCTGAGAACTCTCTTCAGCATAGAAAATTTGGTTGTGACTGGTCTTTAGGTGGCTTATCCTAGTGGACACAAAGGCAGCAGCCTGTAACAGATAGTGTACAGCCATGTTGATAACACAGTTGGTAATAAAGCCTCATCCCTGGCAGGCCCTTTGGAAGAAGCTCTGCCCCTGTGTAACTCCTTCTGAGATCAGCACAGCATCAGACTCTACCACACACAAAAATAAACAGGAACTTCAGTAATTAACGAAGACAGTATTGGTTAGTCGTCATTTTATCATTTCCACTAAAGCCAATGAATTTGCTATTGATACTCATGGCCATAGGATTATCTTCCTGTACACTTTAACAGTTGTCTATTGTGCATATACATATAAAGAATTCATACTTGATATTAAAATAGGAAAAAAATGTTAAAAATCTGTTTATCTTAGCTGAAGAGCAGTATCAGCTGGTCACACACAAAGGAAACTCACTTCTGATTCTGTTCACCTGACTCAGCCCATCTGGGTTTTTTTGACTGAGCTGAATACTTTGCACTAGAGTAAATGGCAGGCTGCTGGGAGATTTTCTAAATGAGCCCTGGAAATCCTCACTGAGTGATTGAAAGCTACTTCTTCCTGTGATCCATCCTTCCCAGCAGGAATTGCCATCCTCAGGTCTGAGAGAGCAAAGTACGTGATTCTTAAAGCCATCTGTCTTGTGATTTTAATAAAAATCCTTGAAGCCTCAGGCACTCAAGGAAACTGCTCTCTGTATTGACTTCATTCTACATACAGTAAGCTGTGGTAAGGGAGTGGAATAGGCAGAGGAGGAAGTGGAAAAAAAAAACCAGAGAAGTTAATTCCTGCTTTACTTGCACCAGAAAGAGTTGCAAGTCCATTCTTGAGTTCCTTGAAAACATTTGTTGAGACTCCACATAGGCTCATGCTGAGAGCCTTTGTGCAGATGTTAAAGTGGCTTTTTTCTGCTAGTGACAAATCTATGCCATGAACTTCTTAATTCATTCATGTCAGAGTCAGACATGCATTTGTCTATGCTAGTTTTGATGTAGGAATAGTGATTATCTTGCTTATCTTTGAAATTTGTCCCTGTCTTGAGTGCTAGGGTTTTTCTTACTGGTTCCTTTTACTGGTTCCCTTTTCTCCTCCTGTACTGATTCTTTGCATTTACTTCTAGTTACGCCAGTTATCTGTGTGTGAAGTGAACACTGAATTTATCATCACTGCAGAATACTTCCAAAGAAGTCTTGGGTTGCCAAAGTTTCCAAGGTTTCTATCAAAGGTCACAGTGCAATCTATACCTTTTCCAGAAGATCTTCTCCCTATGATGCCATGCCAGGTTTTGAGCATAGAGCCACTGCTGTTCTTTCCTTTTTTGGCTTAGGTTTACCTTTGGCTGTCCTTGTGCATTCTCATCAGGTGATTTTGGCAAGTCTTTTGACCCACAAACAAGCATCACTGTCACAGCAAGGTGATGCTGACAAGAACTTCCTATGTTGCCTGTTTTCTCACGAGTGTGGCCTTCAGAAGCATCTCAACCAACACATAAGCAGAGCACGTCCTGTACTTTCCCTTAGCCACTGGTGACTCTTCAGCATCACTGCCCATGAGCTTGCACACATCCACCAGCAGCTAAATAATTCAATGGCTGCTGAGGGATATATTGGAAAAATTCAACTGGTCTTCTAAAAAGTGTATATTAATGAAGTGTGTCTATTTATGAAACCGCTTTAGTAGGCAGCAGGAGAATTGTTGAGAATTCTGCCAAGGGCAACGGGTACAATTTATACTGCTAACAGAGGATATTATTCACATCTAGAAGAATAAATTGGATATCACCAATGCACTGAATTACTCTCTTGAAATAGAGGTGGGGAGTAGAAGAAAAAATAATATCCCAAAAGCATTAAAGAATCCATCAAAGAGTTTAGAGTTTTTATTAAAAACTGTAATCAAAGCTGGATCCCATTGTGCTCTCACTCTAGCTTAATGGTTGGCAATGCTCCTCTGATCTCAGTGGCATTGCTAAGAAGGGAGTCAGCACAGTCAGAAGCAGATTCTTTTTAGTCTCATTTTCTTAAGTTAAAAGCAAGCTGAAGAGAAAAACCAATTTATTTACCAAGGTTGACAAGAAGAGGCTAGAGAAATGAAAGCAATATTCCCTCCTGTGTTCAGCTGTATAGCAGAACTGCAGAAATTAACAATGCCATCTCCAGGGACAGTCCCCTCCTCGTCACAGATGTGAGCCATTCTGGCAGCAGGGCACAGGAGAATTGGCACACCCTGTACCTGCCTGTTTGCCCCATGCTACTGCTTGACCCCCACTGAGTGGCACCACAGTGTTTGTTAGGACTCATCTTAGGTGACAAGGGTCTCAACACTGGCTAAAGCTGAAGTTCAAAATTTTTTTTTAAGTTTTTTTAACTGCTTGGCACAGGCTAGCATCGTGTAAAGGGAGAGTCCAAGGGAAAAGAAGGTGCAAGATGCACCCCATGCTAGGGAGAGATAAGACAAAGTCAGCTCCTTCTCTGAAACTCACTGGGAGTTTTGTAATATTCCAGGAAGGGCAGTCTGAGTCCCTAATAAAAAATGTCAGCATCCCAGCCTCTGAAGAAACCACAACCATTAGAAATGTCTTGCACCAACGTTAAAGCCCATATGTTTTTCAAATGTTTAAACTTCTGGAAAATGCAGCATAGCCTCTCCCATGTGCTGAGCACTGATGTGCCAGCTTTAGCTTACTGACTCCTCAGAAGTTAGGGAAAGTTGTGTAAGGAATGGACACAAATGAGTTAAGTCTCTCACACAGAAGAGATGTGGTGTGTTTGTGGAGTAACCAACATGTTGCTTTTCTGTGTAAGTCAGCAGTGTGTGGATTTTTCTCTTGTGCTGCATGTGCTGTTTACTGACTCATTTAATTGTCTTTCCACAGAGGGTAACAATGTGCTTGCTATCTATAGCCACTGAACTCAGACTTAGCCCTGTCTTCTCCAGGACTTTTCCCTGCCTGCATGATACAGGAGCAAGGACAGCCATTTTGGACACACGAAATAAAGGTGCAGAGCGGGATTCAACAGGGGCAAAAAGGCAGTCACCTAAGATGGTTTTTCTCCCCTTATATGGATTTTCTGATCCTCATACAATACAGAGCATGTAGCCCGGTGACATTTTTTCTGGAGAACTAATGCCGATCAAAGTTCAAGCTCCTGGAGGGTCCAGGGGGATGATGTAAGCTGCTAGACCAGAGCATCGTGCCTTCATGTATTTCATCACTTTACCAGGGCCAGCTAGCACTCTGCTGAGAAATTCCTTTGCTTGGCTGGCTGGCTGGCACGTAGGATGCTCCAGGTCTGTGCCCAATCACCTTGTTGTGGAGGACACAAAAATTTACAAAATTTGATGGAGCTCCATGACATTTGGCTTTATCCTGCAGCAGAGGAGCCACAGACACAGCGTTTGCTTGAGGACTGCCAGAAGGATGTGGGGGAATGTAGTTTCAGGGCAGTTTGCAGTGGCTGCAGTCGTGCCTGCCTCCTCCTCACAGCTGCACCCTCCTGCCTCTCCTCAGACCAGCATAAACACTCTCTTGCCTCCATGGTGAGCTGGAACAGAGGGCTAATGAAGGCAAAAAGTATCACTCTCCAAATTATTAATTTTATCTATACCAGCTCTCCAAACCATCTTACCATAAGTGTACAGGCACCTCCAGCCACCTCAGCTGAAGGGTGGGAAGAGGAGTGAAACCTCCAGATCATAGTCTTGGCCTAAGCTGTTGTGGAACTGTACTTAAGCCGTGGATAAGGTCCCAGCACTCCTCTACCACTTCTCTTTACAATGCTGGGATGAAAAGCAATTGTTTCTTAGTTCTGCTTCAGAAACAAGAAGTGGGCCTTTCAGTTTCTATAAATAAAAACCTGCCCTTATTTCAACAAACCATCATAGCCCAAGGTTTAATTCAAAAGGAAGAGTGGCTTTTTCAAGACTTGAAAGATTAAAAAAATACTTTAATGGATCTCACCACATAGTGGTCACTAATGGAGCAGGGAACTTATGAAAAACTGTGGACATAGAAACACAGTTTGTCCTGGAGGGGCTGAGTGGTCCCATACAAGTGAATAACTTGTGATAGGTACAGTAAACTCATTTAATATACAACATTCTTAATTCCAAATTTGCACAAGGCTTTACCAATGAAACCTCATTCTCTGTTGCTGCATAAGTAATACCATATTATGACACAGAGCAGCTGAACAGGAACAGTGAGGAAGTTTCCTGCAGAAATCAGGCAGATGGATCCAGGGCCCTGCCTACTTTTCATTGGACTGCCACTGGAAGGCAAGTGTCTGTACAGAATTCACCAGAGCTTTTCCAGCTGAGAACTTCAAGTGGGGCAGGCATCCCTGCAGGACAGCTTGATAAGCTGAACATACCATTCAAATTTCACCCACAAAAGTAAAAGCTTTCAGATCCTTCCCTTGAGAGGAACTTCAGGTGATGCCTGGTTGGCAGCCCTCTAGACGTTAACCTTAGGAGCCCTAAAATCTGTAATTCCACGAGCAGTACATCTGTAAAGCATGCCTATTATTCACTGCTGTGCTACTCCAGCTGAATTCCAAAGCAGCTCTGTAACTGGTGCAAAATCTGACTAATGAAGTGCTAAATCAAGCCCAGCAAGTAGAAAGATTCAATTCTTTTTTAGTTCAAAGCTTTTGCAATTAAGGATAATTATGATCCAATATTTAAACTGCTTCTGTTTCAGTTTTCCTGCAGACAAGATTTGGGTTTTGCACACATAATACTGTTTCATTTCAGTAAATATTTCAGTAATAGTATAAGTGGTCTATTATCATGTAGTAAAAATCTGTTGCAACATTTATTTACTAATAGCTCTGAACTATTCAGAAATGGCCAAAAAAACCACAAAAAACCCAGCAGCCCAGTCTGGAAATGCATGAATGGGTTTGCAAGAGCACTGTTTGCTTTTTCCCTGTAAGCTTCTATTGCTGCAGGGACATTTGATTTATGAAACCCTGAGTCCATGTCTGCTTCAGACCCTGGCCTGTTGCTTAATTTAGCAACAAGGCATCAGCTGTGGATTGGCTGCCTTGGAGCAGCACAGCAGTTGGGCTCACTCTCGCTTTCCCTTGTGTAAGGTCACTTTCTCCACCAGCTTGAACGTGTGATGTGCTGCATACAAATAGACAGGAAAAGGCAAAAGCCTGTTGTGAAAACTGTCTGGCTCTCTGGTACTCATCAACAACATTCAGCCTGTAGAAGCTGAAATGACACTGCCTTACTCCTCCCACCTTATACCTTAAGCCTCCCTTCAGCCCTACTCTGTTTCTGCAAGTGCTTTCCTCCAATCCCCTGTGCCTCTTGTTTGCTTTGTTATTTTCTAGCACCTTTATCCAAGAGGCTTTATTTTGCAGGCATTTTGGAGTGGTGACTGACCATCTGAGCTCCAGACTGTTCAGTTCAATAGACCAAAAGGAAGGTGACATGACAGCTGGAGTAAGTATCATACCATTTAACACACATAGTGAGACGCAAGGGACTCTTAAGTCTTACAACCTCACATGCTGACTGGCTGGAAGATGGAGGTGTAATAGGTCAGAAATAACTAGCAGGAGTCCTAAAGGGTTCAGCACCAAAATTTTAGCTTTCTTTTTTTCCAGGCTTGTCTCTGTGTTTTCAGAATATGAAGTAAAGTCCCCTTCTATTCGTACCTTTTAGTCCCTTAACTGTGTATTCTTTATAACCCAGTTTAGGTCTGGAAGAGCTGCAGTCGCTCCTGCAGGGATCAAATGGAGGATATGGTCCATTGTAAGAATTTGCATTTATCAGATGTCAAAGAACAGAGATAAAGCAATTTTTAATGTCCTCTTCCAGCAAGTGCAGAGCTTATATCTCTAAAAGTTGCTGACCACTTTGGTTGGATTAACCCTTCAGTTATTGACTTCAGGAGGTGTTCTATTTGCCTCTGCACCATGTACCATAGTGGATATACATATTCCCATGGATGAAAGCTGTATAGAGCTTCATAAGCAAAGCAGAGACATTCTACCACCATGGGGCAGTCCTTCTGCCAAGCAGCAGGCTTATTCAAGCAAAGAATAAGTCTCAAGAACCCTTTCTAATGAAATTTTTCACAGAATCTAAATATAGACATTTCTGTCAATTCCCTCATTAATAAATCACAAAGAAGAAAACAAAATTTCTGTTTACACAGAAGACAAACCAAATAATATAACCTTTATTTAGCATTGGTTTCTGCTATGACTTTTTTCATAGTTGACCTTTTCTGCTTCAAGAGAGATCTTTATAAAGAATAAGCAGGGATGGGGGGTGGAGGAAGAAATGAAATTATCTTGCTGAAGTGATAATTAAGCAAGACAAGGGCCATGAAAATAATATATTTTCAAAGGTCTGGGCACGCTCAGTCGTCTTGGGCAACAGAACAACATAAGTGATGCTCTGCCCCTCCTACAGCCCTTCCTGTCCCTGACATCAGCACATCACTGTCATTAAAACTGTCATAAAAAATAGACGGGGCTGATGGGCTGGTTGAGAGAAGCTGTGACAGCTGCTTCGCGTGTGTCACTGGGTTTTATCACTCCATTACAGGATAATGATAATGATTAGCCTTGCCTTGCTCTCAGAATGGAAAGAGGTATTTTTGATGAAAGGAACTAAAAACTTGGTTTGGGCATCATGGCAAGATTTCAAGAATCAACAGCATCTGTCAGCACAACTCTGAGTAGTTATTCTAATCTGCATTCCCATGACACCCAGATAGCAAGTGTATGAGACAACTCCTGACCTGAAGGGCTCATAGGTTTAAAGAGAAAAAGGACATGGTGTGGAAGAGGAAGCCATTTTTGGGTGTGTTAATGACTGAAATACATGCATATATGCACGGATATTTTGTACACAAATGTAGGGCAAGCCAGTTTCCAGCACTGCCTGCCAAGCAGCCCTTGCTTGTGGGACACTGAGCTACCTTGTACTCATGCCAGGTTGGTTTCCCACTCAGCAGGTGATGTGACAACTCATACAGGTTCTCTGAACTGTATGACAGGCACCAAACTCTTCCTGTTACCTGTATGTGAAAGCAGGGTATCCTGAGTTAGCTCCTCTGATTTAGTCTGTACTCTTCACAAGGACAGGGTTTTGTTCTGGGTTGAAAGCATTAGAAAATGAGTCAAAGGTTCTGGGTCAGTTGCAGACTTCCTTGTTGATGCTAAGGATTTAAGACAAGAGAAATACACAAGGACCTAGTTGCACAGATAATCTCAGTTCCTGTATTTCTGAGAACTCAGATTTTCAGTCCTCATGCTCATTAATATAGTGTTTTAGGCTCTCAAACAAATCTGAAATGTTCCAGATAGTTACATCTGGTACCCATACATACTGGTAGGTATTCTCACAGTTTCTAGCATTCCTCTTCAGTCTTATAAAGGAAGTAGAAATCTGACTGCAAACACACCAACACTGAATGATCTGAAAGAGAATCTGTTACACCAACAAGTATGTTGTGGCTCATCTGGGGCCAGGGTCTACCATCTTTATTTAATTCTGTGTGTTTCTTGCTCAGGAGACAGTCCAAATATAATTAGTTTTTCCTCTGATTTAAGCATAGGGGAAACAGACCCATGGCTTTAATGAAGTATCCCTTTCTATGAAGATGAAAATTGAAATTCTCAGCGAAGCAAGCACATTAAACTGTATCGTGGCACCATGGGTTCTGAAAATCGTTCAAATAACATTTTCAGCTTTCCTCACAGGGCAACAGTGTAGGCTACTTTTCCCACAGCAATTATCTCTAAATAAGCTTAAATTTTTCCTACTTTTGGAATTTAGTTTCTTATTTCAGTGGGAAGTTCCTTGGACATGAAGAATTTTTCTTGTCTTGTGAATCTTCAAGAGAAGATGCATATGTTGCACATGCAACAAGGCCACGGGCTTTTAATGACTTTTTGGAACAAAACAAAGCCAGTAAACAAAGCAGACAGAAAGACAGACATCTTTCCCTTTAATCAAACGGGCCCCAAATCTGAGATTGCTCTGTGGTGCAAGAGACCCAGCTGTGCCACTGTCAGATGAAAATGTGATTTGACGTTTGTTCACCTCCCTTGCCCCTCGGTAGTTGGTCTGTACTGCTCCTCAGCTGGAGCTCTGTTGTGCTGTGTCAGCTAACACTTCACTGATCACAGGGATCCCTGTGGTCAAGAGCAAGAGGGACTCTGCACCCTGTGGTTCTATCCCTTACTGGCATGCAGGCCAGCAGAACCTCCAGCTCGTGTCTGGCCTCATTCAAATCAGGTGTCAGTGATGACTGAACCACCTGTTGATCTTGGGACAATGGATATTGCATCTCAGCATGTGCAAATGGAGTCTTCTTCATTTCGTATAGTAAGTTATTACTCCAGAAGGATTTTAATCTCTGTCTCCCAGACTCCTACACGTATTCCAGGGTTGATGTGTTATATAAACCCCATATATAGGCCGTAGCCAGAGCAGTCTAAGGTGTCATCTCTTCTGAAAGGTTCATTTCTTAGCAAAGCTGACCCACTCCTTCCCAGCCAAGAGAGGACTGTGGATGGACTAAGCCACGAAGCAGGTAACTTGTGAGAAGGAGAGTGTTACAACTTCAAAACACACTAGCAAGACAAGATCCTAGAAAGACCTGTCTGTGATCCACGTGGTGAGTGTAGGATCTGGCTGCATGCTGCCTTTTATCAGTGGAAGCAGAAGCAGTCGTTCCTCTGTGGGTGTGTAAAGAAGTCAAATATAGTTGGGGAGTAATCCAAAGATATCAATGTAATTGCTCAGTGCTACATTTGCATGCTGTGCAGAGGAAGGAAATGGCAATTTCATTAAGCTTTTAGTGCAAACAACACACCTCTTTGTCTTGCTTAGTTCCTGCATGTTACTCATGATTTGTTGCCTTCACCATATTTCATTTGTATAAACTGAACTGTCATTTTGCAAAGGGGACACTGGCTTTCATTTTAAAATCAGTAAAATTATTTAGTACATTCTGGTCTTATTCATAGCAGGACAGAATGTGGTCCTCACAATTGGCCTTCTGGCTAACAAGGTGAAGGTATGAAGTGCAAAAATATGGTGCTTTATGAGTTCTGAATTTTAGTAGTCTTCAAAAAACAGCAAAAAAAATAGCACAATATTCTGACCTATAATTACTTAAACAATATAATTTGTGGTAGAAGCACAGAACATTTTGCAACGCAGTGACATTTTAATACCTGCAGAAGAATTCCTTTAGGTTCTCTTTGAGAAGCATCATTTTTAACAGCCAGACTCTCCCACTGGCAGAGTAGGCAGATGGTTCTGTCCCACGGAGACGTGGAGGAGGAGTCACAGCAGGCAGCAGAGGGACAGCCTGCACATTTGGACAGTCTGCTTGGTTCAAGAACCGTGTAAACACCTCCACTCTTTCATCCCCTCGCCGCCATCCTCATTTAAGAGAATGCAGCTCTGGTTTAAGTCGGTGCTGCTGCTGCTTGAAGGCTCAGTGGAATATTTTTAGCCTTTAGATACACAGGCACCAGGAATGACCCAGCTCCTTCTGGTCCATGGTGTTCCTCTACAGCACCAGATCCTTTGCTCTCCCTTCCAGGCTGATTATCTCAGGGTGTCCCTACCTGCCCAAGCTCTTCTCCCCCCTCCCCTCTGTGCTGCACACCTGCAGTTATTCCAAGTCTTTGCTGTCTCCATCAAGTGTCCCCTTCAGCCCTTTGCTTGGTTCCTCCTGCCAAAGCATGCAAGGGTTTCATGATCACCTTACCTTTTGACCAGCGCTGACACTCCGTGTTTCTCATTTACTTCATCTGCTCCTGCACAGGCAGCCCCACTGTATTTGTTTAGAGAGGCAGAGAAAAGCCTAAAGCAAAACTGTAAAAGCTGCCTCAGGGATTGCCAGTGCCTGTTAAAGTGGGTGGAACCAGGCAAAGCTATCTCCTAGACATTTCAAAAGCCTGCTAAAGTGCCCAATCTGTCATGATTTCATGCACTTACACTGTCAAGAAGAGCATTAGGAGAGAAAATTGAAATGAGTTTCTAACCTGAGAATATTTTTAGTTTCCAATCAAAGCGTTTTGGCATTCAGAATTGTAACTGCATGGAATGGGCTGCAATTTCCCTCTTCCTTGTGCTGATGTGATTTCTTGCTCCTTAAATCTTCCTAGCAATTTTTAATGGAAACTGAACATTTTCCATGTTTTTGAGGAGTTTTCTTCATTCATGTAAATGGGAATCTTTTAATGCTTTCTAAGATTAGTCAAAATTTTAAAATATTGCATGTTAATATAATGTGGTTTTGAAGTTGTGAATTTTGGTGAGAAGAGGACCTGTGCAAAAGACTTTTTTGCTAAAAACTCTTCAATTGCTTACAGAGGTGGTTAGTATTTCAATGTTCAATGAACGATGAAAAGAGAAAAGAAAATAATATGCCTTCTTTGACTATCTCTACTACTTGCTGCAGAAAATTTCGTGACGAGCACCTGAACTTTGACTTGGAAAAGAAAATGTCTCTACATGCTTTACCTATGCAATTAGCACCATATCAGTGCTGAGGGCTTGGCTGCCTGATTTCAGAACTGGCCTCTTGATTGGCAATTTGCCTTTTACCTAAATACCTTAAAAGGCAGTTTTGAGAAAAAGGCCTAAATTGCTTTGTTTGGGTTCTTTTGTTTTAATTTTTCCTCAAATTGATTCCTGTGGCTGTGGTTCCACAATCTTTGATACCACAGCTGCATAAATAGGAACCAGCTAAATGAACTTAAACCGAATTGAGAGTTTAGATGTGGTTGTGGCATTTTAAATCTGATTTACAAGTGATAGTTCCTTCAAAATTAGACTTAAGTCTTTCCAGCCAAACTAGTTTAAAACTAAACAATCTCATAGCGAGACACAACTGTTTAACCAAATGAGTAAAATTATGCCCTACCCAGGCTGTTGGTCCATGATAGGTTTCTCTAGATACCAAACATGGATAGAGAGAATCTCAGGAAAGCTGGTTACACAAATCACGAGGAACCTGGATTGTTGTTCTGACCCCTTTCAGCCTTTCTTAGCACAGCCACCCTGCTGCCCTCTCTCAGCTAACCCTGTGCCAGTGACACTGAGCTGTAGGACAGCTCCAGGCCAGAGGCACTCTTTAGGCCAGCTTCACTGCACTGCAGATGGAGAGGAGGCAGGCTCAGGCACAGCCAGAGCACACCTTCTGCAGCCACCAGAGCCTCTGTGACCAGCTGGGTGGGGAGGTTTGGACACCCACCCCTCTGTACCCCTGCACAGGATGTTTGCAACCCTGGTTGGCCATTCACCCTCCTTTGGTGCAGCTGGGAAGAGCCAGACATCCACACTTTGACCAGATGTAATTCCAGCTGGTGGGTCTTCAGGGGCACTGGGGAAAGGAATGAAATGGGTGATTCCATGTGTTGTTTCTATTGTATTTCAATTCCTTTAGCCCAAAGAATGTGAAGATGTTTTGTGAAGTCCTACATCACTGTGGGCAAATGAAATAGAAACAACAAGGATGTGTCTGATTGTGAGTTCTAAAGGAAACTGGAATGTTTCCAGTCAGATTTAATCTAATCTAGCTTTTTCCTTATTTTTATTTTTTTTTATTTTTTTTATTCCCAAAAGCTAGCAGGCAATGTTCCTTTTTCACACTTTGAAGTGAAAATAAATCACTGCTGAAATGCGTAACACTTGCTAGCATTCACCTGCAGAAAGTCCATGACCCTGACACTGACAAGCAATACATTAAAGCATGATGTTGAATATTAAAATAAGGCAATAGATGCTAAATAATCACAGATGCAATCTGCAAGAGGGGCTCCAGTCTTTTTGAATGAACACCCTGTTGCCAGCCTCCCATCTCTAGGCATAATAAGGGATACAAAAAGGGACATACTACTTCTTTAACTTTTTTACTTTGTCAGGTATAAGGCTTTAACTTTTGCTCCATGTCAGTGGCCTGTTATTTTTTTGGCTTTGCACCAGAGTCTATTACAACAGAAGAAGGAAAACCTTTCAATCCTAAAGGTCCACAGGGAAAAAGATCTTGGTTTGATCTCATTTTCCTTTTAACATTAATTGCATGTTTAGTTTTTATAGGCAGAGGGCCAAAAAGCAAAATAACAGCTTCCACCATGAGCATGACTAGGGCCAAGCACCAGAATTTAAGGGCATCTTGTTCTTAGTGTTTCTGGCACTGAAAATCCCTGACTCTGGCTCAGTCCTTCTCTTACCGTCTTGGGTGTGTTACAGAATAACCCTGTGCATCTCAAAGAGCAGATCGAAATAAGGGTGTAAGTGCCTACAGAGTTTGAGATTATCTGCACAAGCATAGCAGTTTGTAAATACTGCATTGCACCCTCACTGCTCTTCTGTCTCTTCCCCTTACTGCTTAAGCTGCACCAACCTCATTCTCTGACTAAGAAATGGCAGTGAAGCCTTGATACACTTATTTTTTAATCTGAAAATGTTTTTTCTTACCCTTTGCATGTTCCAGCAAATATAACCACTCAAAAAAAAGCAAGTCATTTTGAAGAGAACATGCAGGAAAAGGAAGGACATTTTCATTTGGTTAATTCTCAGCACAAAAGGGATTTAGTTTCCATCAATGGTACAATACAAACTGAGCCCAATAATCAGTTCTTCACACTTCAGAAGGAGTTGGGCTTAAGTTCATAACTTGATGTGATCCCAGTTAGAGAGAGGAATCCTGATACAAGATAGCCCAGGACAGCAGACCATGAGGGTGGTAGGCTGGAGATGGGAATAAAAAGTGTCAGTGGAATAAAATGGCTATGGTTCCTTCTCCCCAGAACTGACCTGAGAATCCCAGACTCTGTTGTGATTGCTCTCAGGGCCTTGATGAGAACAAGAAGATGCCTTGTCATTACCCTGCCCATGCTGGAGATCTCTTTGCTCATAGATGAGCTCACCACGATGCCCAGGCAGGTCTGGAGGACCCTATGCCTCTGCCTATGTTTTCAAAACAGGACAGAACTGGACCATTTACAAAAGGCCTGAGTTCACCTTGGTGTGCCACAACCACAACTTCTAATTGTTGGAAGTTTGGAATTGTTGGAAGCAGGAAAAAGCTCTTCAGGGCTGTGTTTTTTCTTCTCAGGTTATTTTGGGTATACTTATTACAGGACAAGCTCTTTTTGCTGCCATAAGCATCATAATAATTTAATCAGCTGTCATCTATTGAATTATTTCCTTCCTTCTACCAACACTATCATTCTTAGGTCCAAATTTGTTAGAAAAACAATTAACCACAAACTTCATTTAGCTAACTAAAATGAGATGAGATCTTTTTATTTGTTTGCATTTGTTACTGCAATAGGAGCCAATTTTGCTGGTTTGTTTTTGCAATGACTTGAGGGGAAGCAAACAATTCATTTTAAACATGTAATAAATACCTAGAGAAAAATAACAACAATTACACTTTCAATGTCAAATAAGTTTTACCTACCTTTATCCTCTGTTTCATGATTTTATGGTGTTGCCATTTTTAAAGACTGCTTTTAAAATAAATGTTGGTAAGTGTTCCCTAGAAAATAATGTGTTTGACGGCATTTCTTTTCTTCTGTGCATGAATGGCTTAGAGACAACTGTTGAGTTTTCAGCTATAAATGCAAATGTAAACCTAACCCAGTTTACAGTTTGAATGTGTGCTATTTGCTCCAGCTGTTCTGTGTTTGCAAGGTGGTCTGATTCAATCCCCTCTATCAAATGACACTGTTTAATTCTCTGGTTGTCTGGAAAAAACCACTGAAAGGTGAAGAAAATAAAGCGATTTCAAGATAGACAAATACTGTTTTTCTGGTTAGATATGTAGGGAAACCGCTGCCTGTCCAAAATTTTCATAGGGTTTTTGAACACCACATTTAGAGAAAAGAAAGAAAACAGGATTCTTGATCCCAGTGAGACTTCTGTCACCTGTGGGAGAGTGGACAGGGGAGCTTCGGGGGCCCTCTTCTACAACTTGTGTGGAGCTACAGGCCTCTGTTGTTTCCTGGCCACTCTACCATTTTATTGCATTTTATTTTCATGGCAGGAGTATGCTTGCTCAGCCAGTAGGCTGAGCTCCCATGCTGCTTGCAGTACACAGTCAGGGACTGAAGGCATTCCCTGTGGGAATAGGTATCTCAGCATACTTACGTTTTGCAGGCTGAAAAATCCTGGTGGCCGAGCAGGCCGGAATGGTGAAAAATCAGTCCTGGGCTGGTGAGGCTCAACGCAAAAGGCACTGACATGCTGGAGACAGGAATGTAGTGGCAAGCTTGAAAGGAAAATCATGAACTGCGTGATCTTTT
Source organism: Ifrita kowaldi (assembly GCA_013398055.1). Taxonomy (NCBI): domain Eukaryota; kingdom Metazoa; phylum Chordata; class Aves; order Passeriformes; family Cinclosomatidae; genus Ifrita; species Ifrita kowaldi. Next base: position 30,408 of record VZRS01001591.1, read on the forward strand.
GGGGAGGGAACAGTGCTCTTCCTGGCGGTGCTTGTCTGACATCCGCCGCTTGTCAGATGATCCGTAATGTCACAATATGGCTATGTGGGAGCAGCGCCAAGGCTGGCAGAAGGGGTCTGACATACAGAGCATGGATCCTCCTCTGAACCTGCCCCAGGTTCCCTGAGGTTTTGATTAATGCTCATCCCAAATTGTTTCGTCATTTTGTTTACCTTTTCGGCTTGGAGCCGCTAATGCTATTGCCACAGCGCTGCACATCTCGAGCTGAACACACCTCCAGTTCCCCTAGCATATCAGCTGAATTATGTAGGTCTCGGTCACTGTGGAGAATTTGTGTTGGGCCAGAGAGCTTGTTTATTTGAAATGCTGCTGCATCTGTGCTCAGTCCACATTAGGGTTGTGCAACCAATAAAAAAAATACACACAAATTGCTCTAAGTACCAGTTTGGAAGCATAAATGAAATCTGGTTACATGCATTGTCAGATCCATAGGCTCTGCAACAGAAAAGAATAACTTTTATTTTATGGCAGTGTTTGCTTATGGATCTACTGGGAGACTATTTCTTTGTTGCACAGGCTTTCCCAGCAGCCTTGTGAAGCTTTGGCATTCCCAATGTTATTTGTCTTTCTGGTCAAGCACCAGCCAGAACGTGGAGCCTGAGTTTCTGTTTCGAGCTCTGCACAGGCTACAGAGGCACAACCTTGCCCAACTGCAGCCCGATCAGCTGCAGAAGTGGGTAAATTCTACTTCCTTTGCTCTTCTCTTTGTCTGATGTGACTTTAAACATTTGGAGTTAGGAGCAGTCTGCAAAGGTGCATCCCTGCTGCACCTTTGCCGTGGAGAGGGGAGCGAGATAGCCAGGTTGCCCTGAAGAAGCAGCACTAAGCAGCTCAGCCCAGACAGTGCCGAGTCCCACACCCTGCCTGGCACCATGTAGCCAAGAGCACAGACAGCTCACATATTGCCAGCAAGGATCTCATCTAGTTCAGTTATCTCTGCATTCTGCAGTGCACACACCCTTCCTACATTTCTGCAGCCCGGTGACACAAAAGGTTGACGTTTTACAGTGGCTTTGTGATGTGGGGATCAAGGTCCTCCAGGGTACCGTGGTCTGCTTTAATATAATTGAGGTCACTTTCAAGCAATGTGACAAGCTACAGTTTGTCTCATCAATACAGGCAGGAGATGGAGCAGTTTAAAGGCTTTGAAGTCTGCACAAAAAGAGTATAGAATCAGTTACCCCTTTTTGGCAGCTGTTCTAATAGAAGGTAAAAAATGACTGTCCTTGGCAAGCCCCTTTCCTAGCACTCAGAAGTGTGCCCCAACCTCAAAATAGCCCATAAAAAAATAAAAAGAGCAACCAAACCCCCCCATTTTCAGTAACCAGCAAGCCTTCCTCATCAAGCCCTTGCTTCAACAACAGCCAGCATTAAGGCAAGGAAGGCAATCGGGTGAAGAGAAGTAAAAATTGTCTGCAGGAAGCCAGCCCATCGTCTGAAGGGGTGCTCCCCGCTTCCCTCCCCACAGCTTGTTTCTCCTTACAGTGTGCCGTATGGCTTAGAAATTCTGCAAATGCTGAGACAAGTGTGCTGGGGAGCAAAGAAATGTTTCCTTATAGCCATGCCAGGCTGTCACTCCTCTGCCTCCCCCACTGTTAGGAGCTGCTAGACTTTCTCAGCCATCTGGTGCAGGATTTGAAATTTCCTGCTGCTAACCCTGGCCAGTCCTGGCATTGCTGTGCACTTGGTGTATGGAGATGAGACAGGTTTTGAAGTGTTTCTACAAAGCTGGAAAAGCTGTGGAAAGGCTGGAGGAAAATGAGTGGGAAGGTGTGAGCTGGAAACAAGACAAGCTGGTGATGGAGGCCTCAGCACACATTTCCCTTTTGTGGGGGATAAAGGAAAGGGCTTTGCCCTTAGACTATAGCGGTCATGGGACACAGCCACAGGAGAATAAATTGTAGAAGACATGCTCCTCTTTATTCCCTGCTGGAGAATGGAAATGCAGACAGATTTGCAGAGAAGCACAAGGACTTCAAGCCCTTTGGATGAGCAAGGGTCTGAGAAGCCATCTGCCTCAGTTTCCTCTGCCAGCTCCTCACTGTGGGACGCCACTCATGTGTGACAGTTGGGAAGCTAAAGAAACCCTTATGAGGTGTTTTTAGAACAGTGTGCCAGCAACTGGGATCAGGACCAAGCTGTGCCTGCATAGTCTGCATGGACAAGAGAGGAAGTCATTGCTGCTCTTGTGGCTCTCCCTGCTGGAATCTGCTCTGACCCCAAGGTACTCTGGTTTGCTAATGCAAAAAGCTGTTAGGCAGGTCTTAGACTGCTTTGTTTATGCACTTTTTTCATCCCACTGCCATTCAGGAACCTATCACGCTGAATGCATGATTAATTAGGCCATGTTAGAAGATGTGGTTCTTCCATAGACTCAATGCTAGCAGTGCAAATGCTAGCAAAAGCACACAACAATCTGACAGATAGGGAACATCCACAGCGTCCCAAATCAGTCTCTGTGATCCCAAACTGCTTATTCTTCACTGTGCACATGCCCCTAGTAGTCATTGGGATGAGTTTTGATCCAGTCCTAGAAAGCCCTGCAGATTCCCATTTTTAAAGTACTATTCAAAAACAAAAAAGAGACAAGTGCCATAACTTCAGTAGATGTTTTACCTGCGTAAGAGTCTCAAAAGGATGTATCCTCTGGTTGGGTGGAGTGGGTGTGTTAGGCGATCCGTAGCCAACATAAATACCCAAAATAGATACTGCCTTGGGTGAAATATGGGCTGGGTTTTCTTCTGAACATTATTACTTTGCAGATACAGTTTCCGTGCAAAGTGACTTGACTTTTCCCCAGTAAGAATGACAGGATGTCAAACAGTTATTTAGTTATCAGTATTTGAGTTTTGAAAACATGTTAGCTCCAGATAAAAGGAGAAATATCTTAGAGTTTATAGAAAACTCTTCAGTTCTCCAGTTTTAAACAACTCTCTCAAATATGTACTCTAATACTTGCAGTGTGTATGGCTGGTGCGACAGTACTAGTGCAGGACTTCAAAGAAAAATATCCCATCTTTCCACAGGCCAGCATGAAACTGCTTGAAAATAATGAGCTGGAGGTATTATTTTCTATTTTCCAGTGAATAGTTGCTGAAATTATTTACAGTCTTCCCACAGTTCCAATTAGTTTCCTGTGTGCCCTTACAGGCTCTCTCAATGTGCAAGGCATTTTATTCCTGTATCTCCACACAGAGAGGAGAATTTATTGGCACAAGCTGGCACAACCAAATTGACTTTAGCTACCTGCAGTGATTTTAAGTCTCAATAACTGAGGATGATTCTCACACTACATGCACCACCCAACTGTGTGGCCTGAAATTCAGCTAAAGGGTGCCCATTAATTTGAATACTGTTTCGGTGAGGCTCTAACAAACATACTGCCTTGGTCTTGTTCAGGGCAACATCGCAAGGACTTCAATGTCGATTTGCTTTCTGAACAAGGAACTGATAGATAACATCTGCCCCGTTAAAGATGCAGCTGCACTGCAGTGAGGAAGGTAAATGGTGGTGGTGATGAAGATGATGGTGGTGGTGATGAAGATGATAGGGGTGGTGATGGCCATGGTGGTGGTGTGCTCCCTGGATGTTGCTCAATGTGCTTACCTCATGACTTATAGTGTCTTCCATGTTGCAGGCTAAATGCTGAACACAGCATTCTACATGTTCTTCAGATTGCCCTTAAGCTTACAGGCTTTTGAGAAGTGGAAGAGCTTCAGAGAAGCTGTCAGTGCTCCTGTCATCAGCTGGCAGTCATCAAAGGAACACTATAACCATGGGCACAACAAGGAGCAGCTTGGACCACAAACAAGCTATCTAGATACTGATTTTCTCAAAGAAAACAGTTTTGTTTGGATGTGTGCACAGCCTGCTGCTCTTTCAATCTTCAGAGCACCAAAAGCATGACATTTTCACCTAAACATCCACCTGTGGTCACCCTGAGAAACAAAAGGCCTTGTGCCCCAAGCAGGGCCTGTTTCCTTTTCCCCCTACAACACACAATGGCCACAAGAGCTACAAAGCTTATGCCTTTAGCATTTTTCCCCCCAAATCAAAGACTACATGAAAAGAACACATCCGACTGATCAAACCAAGACTGTCATTTTCACCTGTTAAGAGAAGTCTGTCTACCAACAGAGTCTAACATAGATGAACAGACAGACTTGACTATATTTAAATTAATTAGTACTTTATTTATAATTAAATTCAGGAAAAATGGAGCTGTATACAACAAGAAATATATACATGAAGGAAAAAGTCTTTATATTATCTAACCCCCAAAATCCACCTGAGTCTGTGTTGAGAAATAGAAGTATTCATACATAAATAGGATGATATTCTTCATGAGTGAGTTCTGTCCTGCAAGTTGGGCAAAAGCTGGCAGTCTCAAGGGCAACAGAGAGGCAGTGACTGCAGAACACATGGCCACAACAGGGTTGATAAAATCATTCATTCACTTTGCACAGTCTGGAAGTAAGGAAATCACAGCATGTATTGGGAGGAAAGAATTCAAGTTTGCTGCTCTATTGGCACCAGGCCAATAGGACTTGGAGTATCCGGAATCAGTCTGTTACTGTTAGAATAATGAGGGACCCACAGATCTGCCAGTGCCATCTTGGCAATGGTTTCTCCCTTTACCTTCACCACCAAGAAGTAACTTCGGAGTTTCAAAGCAAGGGCTATGCTTCAAGCCAGCTGCACATAGCATCCCAAATTAGCTGAGTTGCTCAGCTCCCTCTCTGTTCTGTTTCCCGTCCCACAAAGCAGAAAGAATGACAACATCCACCTGTGGTCACCCTGAGAAACAAAAGGCCTTGTGCCCCAAGCAGGGCCTGTTTCCTTTTCCCCCTACAACACACAATGGCCACAAGAGCTACAAAGCTCATGCCTTTAGCATTTTCCCCCCCAAATCAAAGACTACGTGAAAAGAACACACAAAATGATCCTCACATCTGAGCTGTCATCCACCCAAACTGGACAACTACCAGGACCTGCTGGCCATGCACTAGTGAGAACAGAACCAGAAGAGAACAGAACCAGATAAACACGCAGGTATTCATTTTATTGTGCAGAGGGTTACTCATAAGCAAAATGCCAGAAATTGAAACATTCCCTATTCTGATTTAACAACATCCCAGCCCAGCACCACAGTACTTCCAAGAACTTTCATGTTCTGCAAGAATTTCAACGTATCTCAAGCCACAGTGTAAGATCCATTCAATCATGACTTCATAAACAGAGAAGAAAGGTTTTTGCTGGATGGTTCTGTCCCACGGAGACG